>CANYCX011088765.1:0-13851 GCA_948193385.1 Breynia disticha f. nivosa | reverse complement strand
ATGTTTTTTTAGCATCATTTTCGGAATGATTGGTATGTAATTTGATCATAATTGGGCAATGATTAAGCTGATTGGATGTCATTGATTTGAGGTGTAGTCCTCAAATTTGATTTGGGGAGAACCATAAATCACACCAAAATGATAAATATTTTTTAACTAACCCTAAATTTTTAGTATTTATTTTTTAAACAACAATAAAACAGTAATTATTTTTTCCAGCCACAATAAAACAGTAAAAAGCCGGAGAGTGGAAGGGGGCATTTTTCTCTTCCATTCGGTTAATTGGAATAATGGGTTGTACAAGTAATCGGTTTTGTTTCGGTTTTTGATGGATAAGGCTTGGTTTAGTAGTTTTCTTAGAAGGCTTCCTTGGGCCATGTGAATTGGCCGCTTTGGAGGTGGATATTCCCAAAATCCCCCCATTGGAAATGGTAGCCACGTTACCAAGATTCAAAGGAGCTGTATGAGACATGGATGGACGTTGCATGGAGACATGATTTGGATTCCCATTAACTTGATTTGGCATACTTACCATATTGGCCTTGTTGCCTTCTTGGTTAGAGCCTGCGGGGGAAATATTATCCATTTTAGTTAGAGCTGAAAATCTTGAGCCTTGTGCTACCTTACCTGTTTCTTTATTTCCATTGGTGGAATTGGGGTTTCCATGTCCATCATTTTGTTTCTTGTTCCCGTCCATGGCCGGTTTCGGACCACGGCGGCGGGGTTTGTGGCAATCATCCATTCCACTATTTTATCCAGTGATGCATCATCGGCACAGAATTTCGGATGCCATTGTTGTACTGTAAGGTAATGATCGCCAAAGAGCCATGGTCCTCCAAAAAGAGCAGTGTCATAATCCTCATCTTTTGTAAACTTCACCACGTAAAAATCATTACCCACATCTGTCATGACAATATTTCCTTTCAGTTTCCATGCTTAGAGACTCGCCTTGATAAACCAGTATATCCCAGGTTTCCTCCAAGATGTTTAATTATCAAAGCTTTCCTCCATGGCTTGCAAAGATAGGAGAACTCATCCTTGGTGATGCGAAGAACTGGACAATCAGGTGTCCCTTCAATGGCTTGGGGTCCGAAAGCCCAGTTTGGATCATCTGTGACACGAGTATCTTTCAAGAATATGGGTCTCGAGCCTCCAACAAGAGTGTCTCTAAAAGAGTGTTTTTTCGTTATGTCAGGGAAGAGGGTGACAGTCAGGTTCGGTTTTTCTGTTGGAATCCCATCAGGAGCCAGCCTTACGTTCTTAGTTCCACGACCCTGATCCATGGAAGAGGGAGATGGAGAAGAGGATGCGGGGGATAGAATCCTACCCCATACGGCAAAAGAGCCACCAGCTACGGTGGATTTTAGGGAGCCAATTTGTGTCATGTTAGGGTTCTACTAAAAAAAGTTATGCTTCTTAATAATTTCACTTTAATTCAATATTTATTGAATAATCTATCCATATGAGTATTTTATTAAAACTAACATAATTTAAATTTAATCATTTTTTTTTCTCCAACTTTAATTTAGTACTCATAATATATAATTAACTATCAATAAATTAAGACATATCTTAACTATATATAAACATATAAATTAAAATACAGTACATAATCTTTAAATAAAAAATTACATTAATAAGAAAATATAAATACAAATAATACATATACATTAAAACAAAGTGCATTTATAGCATACATTTTTTTAATAATGCTTTGACAAATTCTGTTATACAAATCTAATTCACGTTAGATTCTTCCATACGGACGGAACTCTTTTTTCAATAAATATAATTTGTTTCAAATTATACTTATCGAAAAGTAGATAATATATATTGATATTTTTATAAATTAATATTAATATTTATATAATTGTGCTAGTGAGATATTTTTTTATGTAATAAATTCAAGGATAAAATAGTAAAAAGTATTGAACTTTTTAAAAAAAATTCAACTTACTTAAATTTTGTTAGATAAATGATTTTTCTTGAATAGAGAAAGTAAAGTATTTGACTTTGTAAGAAGATAAATTCAAAATTGCAACTAAACAAAATAATTTTTGACACTTCTCCATAAGTAAAATTTCTCTTCTTCACTTATCTCAACCAAACGAGTCAACAGTAAAAAGATACATTCAGAAATTTTACAAAAGCCTATACACTATTATAATTGACTATTTAAAGTGATGAATTGATCAAATAAATATTTTAAAATTAGAATCGATAAACTAAATTTAGTGAGCGATGGAGAATTCATACACTTTTTAATCCAAAAACACAAAACTCTAATTTTGATTTGTCAAATGTATGTATAGATACGTGGTAAAATACGGAAGCATGATAGAAAAAGTCGGAATGATTTGCAGCCGAAAGCACCAAACAACCATCATTAAACCCACTGAAAGAGATAATGGTGGAGACAACAACAACGTTATATTTCTTCCCCAAAATAAGGACACATACCACATTCAGACAATCCAACCCACTTGATCACACAATCCTAACAATTCTCAAATTTCAACTCAAACATATCTTATAATCCTCTTAATCATGCCACGTAAAATTCCTCAACTTTCATTCCAGCTCCTTCTTCAATGGCACATCCTCCTCGTCTCACCACCGCCATTGCTCGCTCTCCTCTTTATATTTTCCCTTGTCTCCTTGCCTTGATTTTTCTCACCGCTTTTTTCCTCTATAAGGTCAAAAAAGTCACTTAATTAACCTTTTTTTACATGTCCTTTTATTTGTAGGATGAAACTTGCCGATTAGCGTTAGAATTGGTTCCAATACCGATGCGTTATGAGCTTAATGGTTACTTTAGAATTTCCTTTTATGTGTTGTTTTAGTTGCAGCCGATTGGGAATGAAACTGGCTGCGTAATGTTAGAGTTGACTACAGTACTGATGCCTTATGAACTTGTTGGTTAAATTAACCATCTTTTTGTATAGGATATGTACAATTTTAGCTTGCTGCATTGTTTAGGGTATTAATGAAGCATACCCACTAATTGATTTGTTGGTTTTTGTTGTAGATTTTAATTGAGGTATTTTGTCGAACAGGTTGTGTAGTTTCGATAAAAATTCTGAATGCACTTTCTTTTTGTTTATAATTCAGAATTTTAGCAACCCACATTGTTTATTCGGTGAATGAATATATCAGTAATCAGTTTTCGATGTAAATTGTACCCACTGTTGGAATTATAGTCATTTTGTGTAAGTTTCTCCATTGAGGCATTTTGTTGAATAGTTTGTAATTAACGATGGAATATCTGAGGAATATTGTTTATGCTTTGAAATTTCATTGGAATATTTGCTGAATCTTTACATGAAGATAATGATTGATTAATTTCATTTTGAAATTTCAATGAACAGGTTGATCGCTTTGCGTCTGAGACCAAAACCTTAGCTGGTCATAACTTGAAACCAACACCATGGCACTTGTTTCCAACCAAGAACTTCGAAGACGAGGCCCGGCACAGCAGGGACTACAGGATCATTCAATGCTCATATCTAACTTGTCCATACACCAACTCTACTGTCTCAAAACGCCAGCATTTCGATTCCTCAAAATCACCCGAGAAGTGTCCTGATTTCTTCAGCTTCATTCATAAGGATTTGGAATTGTGGGCAAAAACTGGGATAACAAAGGAACATGTGTTGGGTTCCAAAAAGTTTGCATCCTTCCGGGTGGTGATATATGAAGGCAGGCTTTATTTGGATGCTTATTATGCATGTGTACAAAGCCGAATGATGTTTACTATATGGGGATTGGTGCAGCTCCTTCAAAGGTATCCTGGCATGGTACCTGATGTTGATATCATGTTTGATTGTATGGATAAACCTAGTATTAGTCGAACAGAACATGGGTCATTTCCTTTGCCTTTGTTTCGGTACTGTACTACCAAGGATCATTTTGATATCCCCTTCCCTGATTGGTCCTTTTGGGGCTGGTAAGTTTTGATATTTATGTGTAATTACGATTGTTAGTTCTATTCAAATTGTGATGTACAATCTGTTACATTTAAAAATGAATTTTGCACAGGCCAGAGATAAATATAAGATCTTGGAATGAGGAGTTCCGGGACATTAAAAGGGGTTCTCTAGCTCGGAGTTGGTCAAAGAAGTGGCCCCGCGCATACTGGAAAGGGAATCCAGATGTCGTGTCTCCAGTTCGTACAGAGTTGTTGCAATGCAATCACTCTAGGCAGTGGGGAGCACAAATTATGAGACAGGTTTAATTTAATATACCTTGTGGAGTTGATTTTCCTGGAATTATGAAAAATTACAAGGTTATGGCTGTCTAAAATTGTGTTTGATTTTTTTTCTTGTTCAAGGACTGGGGTGAAGAGGCAAAAGCTGGTTTTCGAGGTTCCAAGCTGGCAGATCAATGTGATTTTAGGTGAGTACAGCTGCTAATGTAAATAGAATTCTGTATAACCAAATGCCTTGAGTTAATTCTTGTGTTGTTTATGTCTCTATTTATCTTGTCAAGACTACAGCAATGAAATAAACATTTGTGTTATCGGTTTAGGTATAAAATCTATGCGGAGGGTTATGCTTGGTCAGTTAGTCTGAAATATATAATATCTTGTGGCTCACTTCCATTGATAATCTCCCCTCGATATGAAGATTTTTTCAGTCGCGGTCTCTTTCCTAAGAAAAACTACTGGCCAGTGTCTTCGAATGGTTTATGCCCATCAATAAAGTTTGCAGTTGACTGGGGCAATGCTCATCCATCTGAGGTATGGTGCACTATTTTGCTTCGTCTATATTTGTCGTCACGATTCACGACTGTTCACCTAGAAAAGAAGCTAATCAAATATTATTTGACTTTTTTTTAATATCAATTAAAGTTGTTAACTTTGTATGAACATAAACAGGCTCGAGCAATGGGAAAAGCAGCACAGGAACTTATGGAAACCTTGAGCATGGACGGAGTCTACGACTACATGTTCCATCTCATATGTGAGTATTCCAAACTCCAGCGCTTCAAACCAGCGCCACCAACTTCTGCACTAGAAGTGTGTGTGGACTCTGTGCTATGCTTAGCAGATCCAAAAGAGAAGCAATTCCTCCAAAGATCATCAACCTTCCCATCACCAAGACTGCCATGCACGCTTCGACCAAAAGATGGCGATTTTATCAACAGTTGGTTGCGACAGAAAGAGAAAGCGATAGAGGAGGTGAGGGGAATGGAGAAGACGAATGTGTAAAGGCATACAGGTAAAGAACATGGTTGTATTATAGGAAGATAAATTTTTGTAGGTTCAGTTCAGAGCTCCCTGTTGTAGTTTGCAGTTTAAAAAAAGAAAAAAGCTGCCTGTTGTAATTGTAGTTTATATTATATACAAAAGAAGGTAATTGAGAGGGGTTTTATTTTCATATACAAATTATATTGTTGGTTCTGTAACGAATAAGCATTTTATGTTTGTGAATGGAGAATTCAGTTTTTCCCGTGTGAACTACTAATCTGTTTCCGACCCATCAAACTTCTCTCTCTTTTTTGTTACAACAAATTTAGGAGAATCGCATTTTTCTATCTCCGAATGAACGTCAACACTAAGATTCTTTCAAGTAGATGTCGATAAATCTCACCGCTGAACCCAAAGTTGCATGCTCGAACTTTTACTTCTAAATTTAAACGAACTCGACTTTACAGTTGAAGGTTGAATCAATTTGGAAGGGTGGACCATTGAAGGAAGGAAGGAAGTGATTCAGTTAGCACAATATAGATTCGGGATTTCAGAACTAAACAAGAGATTGAAATTTGTCCTCATAACTATTAAATTTTGTAACGAAGATTGATGAACTTGCATGAATATACATGTTAATTAGAAACTGTCAATTAACGATTTAGTTCTGATTTAGATCAATGTTGAACCGTGAATCGATAATTCTATTAGTGGCTTCCAATGATTAAACTATTCTTCCTCTTTTTCCTCTTATAAATACTCTCTTAAATAATGTCTTTATTATATTATTATATATTTTCAAATATATTTGTTTTAAATATTTTTACTTTCAAATAATTCTTTATCATATTATTACGGTTATTATTTTACTTATATTTATTTTAAAATATTTATAATTCCAAACATCTTATTATGTTTTTGTAATTATCATTTTTTATAAGTTATAGAAAATTTTGAATATGAATGTGAAAAAAAGTGAAAATCAACAAATTTTTTCTCACCAAAAAATATTTTGAAAAATTGCAATTTGTTGAATTCGAGATCAACTAGCATATGCAAACGTAACAAATATATATATATATATATATATAATGTGTTCAATCAAGTCATTCTTATTTCTACTCGTAGTTAATTTTAGACCACAATAATCTAAAACAAATAGATAATCATGCACATGTATGTGTTTGAAATTGTTGTTAGAGATGGTCGTTTTTTGAATTTGTTTTGTAAAAAAATAAAAGTTAGATAATATAAGATTTGCGTCATCCGATTGTGCCTATAACACATGACTAAGAGTCTGTTTAAGATTGCTGTTACTGTTAAAAAAAGTGTTGTTTATGAAATTATTGTTAGAATAATCGGGTGACTGATTGGTAAAATATTACAATAAAACTACTGTTAATTATGAAATTATTTTAAAATCTTGGTAAAAATTAATTTCATAAAATAAATTACTAGTGAAAAATAAAAATTAAAAGAAAATATTAAAATTTAATTTTTTATTTTTTATATAATATTTATTTTAATTTTATAAATAAAAATCAATATTTTCAATTAATTTTTTTCATAAAATAATATATTAAATATATTAGATTTTATAAGAATTAAATTAAAATTAAAAAAATTATTTTGTTAAGAAAATAAAGTATTTTGTTTAAAAGAAAAGAACTGTTTTTTGGAAAAGCTTTAAATGATAGCTTCTTAAAAAAATAGATTTTTCGTCAAAAAGACTTTTGGTAAAAGCAGCTTTTTGATGTTGTCAAACATCTAAAACTGCTTTTGTAAGCCAAAAACTGTTCTAAACTTTTCAAACAGCAATACCAAACGGTACCTAACAACTATCACCAAAGCTGTGTTTGAAAAATCTCTTTGATCGTTTGTAACTAATTATATATATTTTCGTTGAAAAAAATATTTAATTTTGCAAAATGACTCCTATCATTATGAATGTGTTTAGGTGTCCCTTATTCTACAATTTTTAAGTCTTAACTCAAATTATCGTGACATCAACAAGGAAAAAATAAAAATTAAAAACAATTAAGTTCATATAATTAAATAAAACAATTACACATCTGTAATCTGTGACATCAAATTATAATGAATATATATGGGAGACGTGTACAGAATATATTATATATATTTTACCAGTAGAAATCTTATCAAAATATGATCAATATTTATATGAGGCTGTAATATTTCTGTTACAAATTCCAAAAGTCATCCATTACGAAACGGCAGTCGTTTTTGTTGCCTCTCGCCACGTAGAATGTGATTCGTTAAGATGGGAATGTATAAACGTCAGTCTAACCTAAAATATAACAGACATAGAATCAGTGAAGTCTTCATGACCTTAACACTGATCCTTATAAATATCAAACTACACCAAACTCAGAATCTAACTCGTTTGAACTCCAACTTTTCCTACAATAAACATTCTTCTTTTTTTTTTCCTGTAGTTCAAATAATCAATCTTCACAACTTTACACAGAAAAGATTTGTGTTTTTGGAGATGGGAAGTTACAGAATGTGCCTGTGTTTCACAAGGAAGTTCAAGCACTTAGAAGTGGATCCACAGCTTGACGTGAAGGAGTTGTTCAAGGTGTATGCAGAAGGTGGGAGCCAAATGAGTGCGGAGCAACTTCACAAGTTCTTGGTTGGTGTTCAAGGAGAGATTGAAGTTTCTGTTTCTGATGCTGAGAAGATTTTGGAACAAGTTCTTCAAAGAAGACATCATCTTTCTAAGTTTACTAGAACTGGTCTTAATCTTGATGACTTCTATCATTACTTGTTTTCTTCAGATCTCAATTCTCCATTAAGTGATAAGGTAATCTCGAACCACGTAAATTCATGTGTCTTCTTTGTTTCCCCATTTATTCTATCGACAATATTCTTGACATATATGTTAATGTAAATAAGAGGAGTACTATGCTTGGTTTTCAGGTTCACCAGGACATGACGAAGCCATTATCTCATTACTTCATATACACTGGACATAACTCATATCTGACAGGAAACCAACTGAGTAGTGATTGCAGTGAGAAGCCAATTATAAAGGCATTGATGAGAGGTGTGAGAGTGATTGAGCTAGACTTGTGGCCAAATTCCAGTAGAGACGATATAAATGTGCTACATGGAAGGTATGGTTATGGAATTCAATGCTACTTGATTGCTCTTCGATGGCTTACATTTTATTTCTTTAAAATGATTGCTTGCATTGATCTTCTTTCAATTTAACTGATTAATTTAGAGAAGCATGAGAATTCTCAACAAAATGATGTTGGATGAGGCAAATCTAATGGCTAATAATAAAATTTGGCCATCAAAATAAATCTAATAGTGCATAAAATATTCTTGACAATCAAGTCTAATCCAATGGCCAATATTCGAGGTATAATGGACACTTCTCCATCTTGACTTGAATTTGTCAATAATAAAATCAACCAAAACACAACTTTCTCCAATAGACCCTAAAGGTCAATATTACAATTGTAATGTGATATATAAAGTGAGTATAAGGGGAGCTCAAATCTCAAAAATTTGGTCAAAAGTAAATGCCTAACAGGGGATCCATAAGACATCAGAGTATCTTGTAAGGCCTGCAAGAAGGTCAACTCATAAGCCAGTCTTGCACCGCGATATTGTCATGAGTAGGAATGGATCTCCTTTCGAACGTGTAACCACCAAGTAGACACTGGAGATTTTAATCCCACCAACAAGCATAGGCAGGATTCGAACCTGCATCGATAGACACGAGTGAAATCCTGAGATCCCCACTCATCAGCTGAGCTAGCCCAACTTAGCATAATATTACAACTGTGCTAAACCAACTAGGTCCATACAAAGCCTGAACTGAGCTAGTGGAAGAAACTTTGTGAACATATCAGCTGGATTTTTTGTGCTGGAAATTTTCTTGACTAAAACATTACTTTGCTTAATCACACCTCAAATACTGATATGCTTTATCCTCTTGTGAATTTTTTTTTTTTAAAAATAACACTTTAATTGTATTCACAATAGGAACATCCTTTCTTGTGAAGCTAACATGGACAATTTATCAAAATGTCACATCTCTGCTTGTGACAATTATTGTATCAGGATTCCACAACTTGTATCCTTTTACTCCAGATCCATAGCTTGAGAAAATATATTTTATGGTCGTAGGATCCAATTTTCCATCCCTCACATGCATATAAGCTTGACAACCAAACAATTTAATGTTTGAATAATTTGCAGGAGTGTCAAACTACACCTTAATTGGAATCTTAAAATCCAACAAAAAATATAGAAAACGACTGATTAAATAGTACGCAGTAGAGATTAGTGAGATTACTTATGACAGTTTTACAAGCAACAAGTGGAAAAGGTGAACATTCCACGTATTTTGAAGCGATTTCTTGCAGTGACTTTGCTAGATGGGTGGTTGCTATAGAAGAAGAGGTGGAGTCTCTTCATAAGAATGATACTTAGGAATTGGTGATACCACATAAAGGCAAACAGGTTGTTGGATGTAAATGTTTTTATAAGGAAAATGACGATGACAAATTTTATGCTCAGTTGGTTGCTAAAAATTATAATCAGGTATTTGATGTTAAATTCAAGCGGTCAGTGATATCTTCTCTTATTTTCATGAGAGGGTCAATCCCTTCACTTCACTCATGCTCTTACTTGTAATTCTTAGCATACCCAATCATACTCATAGTTGTCAACTTTTTATAGTCACGTTAGAGTCAAATTATATTAAAATCACAATAAAAGTTATAGTGATTTTCAGTTTAATAATAGATATTTAACATTATAAATAGTGAATGACCCACATTGTATACATTAACATTGTTAGATGTCCCATATATATAACCTGTAGAATAGGATCACCTACAAAGTACATAGTAGTCTTAATTCATTTCAATTCCTATGGAAACAAGTGACTAGGAATATTTAGAATGTTAATCTCATAACTTTCAGGTTCTACTATCAAAGTCCTCAACCTTGATACCTCAAGCACTTAATTAACATTCTTAGATAGTTTTATCATGCACATAGCATAGGTCAATACATGAATTGATAAAACAATGCCTCATAATTTTATTACTCAATAATAAAAGATACATACAATGTATTGAAGCTAGAGCTTACACTAACAATAAAAAATGGTGGAAAGCTCCTTTTATAGCCACTATAACTTAGTCCCAAAGTAACATCTAATTGTTAGGATTTACTCTTGATCACCAAGTTTAATGGCTAGAGATTAAACTTGGACGCCAAGACAAATCTAATAACTAATAGTCAAACTTGGCAATCAAGATAAATCCAATAGTGCTTAAAAGATTTTTGATAATCAAATCTAATTCAAGTGCCAATATTGAAGGCATAATTAACAGACATGCATCTATCTAAATATTAAGGTTGCTGAAAAAATATTTCTCATTTTAGGGTAAATTAAAAAATATTTTTCTTTTTAGAGTGAAAAAAATATTTTTCATGTTAGGGTGTTTCTTTATAGTCCAAAATTATAAGTTGTGGACAAGCATCAAATCACACACCGAGTGTCTAGAGATTTTTTAATTAATCATTGATAGTCCAAAAATATAATTTGTGGACTAGAGTCAAATCATATGTTATGTAATAATTAACTTATAATTGATTGATTTATAAGTGATATTAAAAAAATGATGAATGTATAATTGCATAAATATTAAAAAAATATTAAGTATGACAAAAAAATATACAAATTTACGAAAATGAACTAGTGTCGTATAGTTGATTTCTTCGAACAACTGTTTGAAGACTAGCATCGTACTGTTGTTGGCGACGTTCAATATTCATCAGAATATTGGTTGATCCTAGCTGACAGAGTGAACTGCGACATTGTATGTCCTCAGGGGGCATAAAAATAGCTATATTGTAAAAAAAATGTATATTATCATAAACATAATATTAAACATGGAAAAAAGTCAGTGAAATCTAAGGAGATGAACTATTAACAACTTAACTTCCATAAAATATCGCAAATGATTTATTAAAATTATTGTAGTTTATTATAAAAAAATATTTCTAATAAAATCATTTTTTAACTTTTTCTCATACATATTTTATTATTTGTGAAACTAAGAATAAATCCTACGAAATTTGTTATATGATTATATGTATAAAGAAATAATTTATAGCACTATAACTTAAATTTAAAAATCATAAGTAATTCTTTCAAATAAAATATTTTTAATTAATACATCTAACTAATGATTAATATTTTTTTCTCATTTTTATTTTTTACATATAACAAATTTTTAACATTCAAATCAATATTTTATTTTCTGATTTTGTTAATATATTATTTTTAAAATTTACAATTTTACTTAATATAATAAAAAAATATTTACATAAAAAACGATATTAAAACATTGCAATAATAAATATAAAATTACAACACCAATTTTAAAATTTCAATGGACTCAACTCCAATCTTTTCCAATTTTTGTTTGTATTTGGTTGGAATAAAATAATGCTCTCTGTTGCTCTCTCTATGACGATTTCAATTGTCTTACTATTGAAAAAAAGTAGACAAGACCCATGATTGGAAGCTGGTTATAATTGCGGTGAATTGTAGTCAATATGAATCCTCGTTTTGATTCATAGTTGTGCAACACTCACAGATCAGCAGTGAAGGTTACTCAGTTACAGATAAGAAATAAGAAGTGGTTCGTCTTATTAGTTCTTCTATGGATTTCTTAAGAGCCAACTATAGCTGATTCTTCAACAGGAAACAACCTATAATTTGCATTTCATTTTGCATCTTCTCCATCAATTTTCTCATTTGTTTCCAGACAGTTGATTTCAGTGCTGTAATTCCACTTCTTTTTGCTGACATGGGAATATTTATTGCGCAGAACATTAACAACACCTGTAGATTTTATTACATGTTTGAAATCCATCGAAGAACATGCTTTCAAAGCCTCTCCATATCCAGTCATAGTAACTCTAGAAGATCACCTTACTGCAGATCTTCAAGCTAAAGCAGCTGAGGTACTATTTAATAGCTTCCATGTAAATTTATGCAGACTTTGCTTCTTGTCATGTTATATGTAGCTTACTGGATATTAGATAATGTTCTTGCTTAATTGTTTTAGGTGATTAATGAAATCTTTGGAGAAATGCTGTTCATTCCTCAACGTGACTGCCTAGAAGAGTTGCCTTCACCGGAAGCTTTGAAGTATCGGATTATCATTTCAAGCAAGCCTCCAAAGGAGTATCTTACTGCTCAAAGTGTGAAGGAAAAAGGAAATGCATCTAGGAAGGATAAAGATTCTGATGATGATACATGGGGGAAGGAACCATCAAGCCTTGTACCTGATCAGGAAGATGGAGACATAGTATGTTGAGAAATTTTCTTCACAAGTATTCAATCTCACTTGAAAAAAATGACTTTAATCCTCGTATGTTAATATTGGGAATGTGTCCCACATCAAAGAAATATAAAAATATGAGGTGATTTATAATGATATACATGGGCATGTGGACTTTCAAAGTTGAACCTTTTCCGATTTTGTTAATTTTCTCTTGCAGAATGGAAATGATACCAGTGAAGAAAGCGAGGATGAGTCATTCCGGACTGGAGTATCAGCATACAAACGTCTAATTGCCATTCCTGCGGGAAGACCGAAAGGTGGGTTCAAGGAAAAACTAGAAGTTGATCCAAAGAAAATCAGGCGCCTTAGTTTAAATGAACAGAAGCTAGAACAGGCTACAGAAAATCACGGAACAGATGTTATTCGGTATGTGTTATGAATCCATTCAGAAATTTCCAGCTCTTGAATTTGATACGTTGTTTCTTAGATCAAGTGAATAGATGATTGCAATTTTCCTGTACAGATTCACTCAGAAGAATTTACTGAGAGTGTTTCCTAAAGCTACTCGCTTTAACTCTTCCAATTACAATCCAATAGTTGGTTGGATGCATGGTGCACAAATGGTTGCATTCAATATGCAGGTTGGTTCGGTATCATTTCTTTTACTTATATGAACTGATATATAATGATTGCCATGCAATTAGATAAGTATCAGCTAAAGATCACTGACTTTAGAAGTCTAGGTTTCGAGTGTCCATATTGAACTTGAACATAATCTCTCTTGCACTTTCTCTGTGTTGCAGGGCTATGGTAGAGCTCTTTGGTTAATGCATGGAATGTTTAGGTCAAATGGAGGCTGTGGTTATGTCAGAAAGCCCGATTTCCTGGTGAAAGTCGGCGACCATGGCGAGCTATTTAATCCGAAAGAAAAATTACAAGTGAAGAAGACATTGAAGGCAAGTGAATGTTAGTTTATAATGAACTAGACTCTGATAGGTTATTATTAATGAATAATTAGTATTAATATTTAGATTAGCTAAAAAAATATGTTAGGGTTTGTGAGTGCTATATATAGGGGCATTGAGGAGAATGAGGGACAGAAAATGACTTGATATTGGTTTTTGGCTCTTGGAGCTTAGGAGAGCGATAGCCTCTCGAATTGCTATTTTAGGAGAGCGGTAGCCTCTCGAAAGCTACCAGTTGTTTCTTGTGATCCTTTATCACTTTGTTCTTATTATCCTATAATAAAATCTCTAGTTATTTCTTTGTTTCAATCTTTGTTCTTCAGATTTCTTTACTTATTACCTTAGGACTCTATCA
>CANYCX011088617.1:0-12533 GCA_948193385.1 Breynia disticha f. nivosa | reverse complement strand
TTATTTGTATTGCTTCTAGGTGTTCAAAGAAATTCTGCAAAGAAATCAACAGTTGGGAAACACGAGTCAACCCCCTTTTTGTATTTTTATCAGGTATAACATCGATTCTTCTTCATAGTTTAATAATTTTTTTTCCAACTCTAGCACTTGCATATTCATTCATTTTGAAAAGTCACTGCATTTTGAGCTCTCCTCTCTTGTCCCCATTATGATACTTTTTTTGTAACCTTATCCTCCACCTCATTTCTCATTTATTTTACCTATTCCTACAAAAACACACAAACTTTTATGTAATATGTTATATATTTCATCTAATCAATGCATGTTCTTAACTTATTTTACATGTCATCTTTTCATTTTTCTTTAACATGTGAATTATTACTAGTTATTTCAACATTACAATAACATTTTTATTCTTTATTGCAATATTCCAAAATTTAAAATTATTACTCTTACTTACAACATTATTTTCTTACAACAAATGTTAATTTATTCTATTAGATCTTCTGCCAAAGCAGATGTAATACAATTTAGAAGGCAATGCCCTTAAACATGGAGACCTAGAAATGAACCAAATGCTTTAACTAATCAATGAGCTATTTGGTTCACAGATCGTCGAATGAAAACAACTTGAAAATTTTTTTAAGGTTGCCAATAAATCTTTACAATCCACAACTAATTGACCAAAATAAGAGTCAATAAACATATCATTGCTGATTGCGGCCACCGCATTCTAGCAATATGATTGAATGGTGTAGTTTGATCCTCTTTTATCATTGATCCAAGATAAAGCTTCCTGTATATATATATATATATATATCCAAGATGATCAGAACATTGATATTCGAAAACTTAATAACCTTTGCACCTTTAAAAGCACCTACTTCATCTCTGCACACCAAACTTGTGGCTCTTTTATTTAAGACGACCCCCTACATCTACTATAATTGAATCTAACCTACTAACAGTTTATGCCAACACTCCACTGCCATGGCTTTTTTCAATGATTTTGGTTTTTAAAGTAGGATCACCCTATTAGTTTATTCCCACTCTTACAGCAAGTGAATATTTTGGTATATAATATCCTTGGCAAACATCAATTTCCTATCCCATACCTACAAGTTTCTGTTCTTCCAAAGTGACCAACAAAGCATCATAACTAAACCTCATATAGCTTCATTAACCTTCTCGAACATGATTCCAATCCATTCTAGAAATGTTGCTACACCTCCTCTAAACCACCCTATACCTAACATCTCTCATACTTATTTGGCAGCCACACACTCAACCAAGATATGCATCATCAATTCATCACAAACTCTACAAATAGGGCAAAGGGCCAAATCTGTTACCTTCCATTGAAGGAGTTTGGTATATGTTGGTAGGAAATTAGATGATGCTCTCCAAAATATATTGATAGCTTTAATGGAGCCCAAACATGCCATATCTACTTCCAAAAAAGCTTCTCTTGTTTTTTATGCACAACTTCAGTCATATGGATTTTCTTGTATCCATCTTTTACCATATAGGTACCTTTATCATTTCCTTGCTAAAATCAAGTATCCTCCACCACTCTATTACTTAAAAGGATCGATAAAATAGCTACTTGGTATACCTCATTGAAGAGTGAACCAATTTTATTAAAATTCCAACATTGAATCCCAAGCAAAAATAAATATACCACCATTCAGCCACCAACTGCCATTTCCATAGTTGTAGTAATTATGCCTGTTACTATATTTGGCAGCCACACATCCCTCCAAATAATGGTATTTGTACCATCCTCGATCTTTCTCCAACACTCTTTATGTATTAACTGACTTCTAATCAATATGCTTCACCAAATAACAATAGAATAGTCTCCCATTTTTTAATCCAAAAAAGTACCCTTCTAGTAATATCTAACCATCAACATGTGTGCCATTAAGCAGGGTGGGTGTTTGATTAATCGATAACCTTGCTTAGTTAGCAACACTCCATTAAAGTCTTTAAGGTCTCGAAAGCCTACACCACAAACCTCTTTATGTACACATAACTTGTAATGCCCTAAAATTTTAAATGTTAAAAATGAAATAAAATACCAAATATTTAAAAGAAATAAATTCCTGTAAAATGCAATATATAAAAATTCATTAAGCATGAGCACAAAAAATACCATGGATTTAAAAAAAATAAAATAATAATAATAATAATTAAAAATAAAAACAAAAAATTTTTGCACCTAAAAAACTTCATACTTTGTAAAACAAATAATAAAATACGACAAGTAGAAAAAATAAATTTATATGGGAAAGGTCATTTTAGTTAATGGACAATACACACACATGTACACTCTAGCAAAACCATAACCCTAAAAATTAAACACCCACAAACCAAACATTACCCTTCCTCTCTTCACATCCTCTTCCCAACAACCTTTTTCCTTCCTCTTCTTTTCCATCTCAAACGACAACCTTTAACCTCACTTCCCTCTCTCTTTTTCTCTGTTACCATCAAACCCATCAACCACTTTCCCCTCCCTTTCATATTTCTCCTTCTCTGAAACCCACCAAAAATAAAACCTCTTTTCCACCTCATAAACTGTCAACCACCACCTCATGTCCCTTTACCCGATACCTTCCTGTCCTCTAATTTTTTTCCACCTCATAAAGCTCTCTTCTTTTTATCTGTATGGTTTGGTTTTGATAGTAAATGCAGTTTTTGAGTATTAATGGTTGAAGTCACATGTTTTTCTTTATTCCTACACACTCACTTTGAAAAACCACATCCTTCTTTAAGGTTTATGTTAGTGAGAGAAGAAAATGGGTTCTCATTCAGAATGATGGAAACCCAAGCCAAAAATGGTTATATTGGCCATGTAAGAGTTCAAAATGAATGGTAATTTATTGATTAAATGACTAAAAATTAGTAAGCTGTTGATGTTGATTTGTTTGGGGTTGTTTAAGACAAAATTGTAATGTAGAGATTAAATGGGGTTCTTACTAAAGTAAGAGGATTTTTTGTCATTTTTCATTTTTGGATTGTTTTGGTAAAAATAGGATCGTAAGGACTCAATTGAAATCTTATAAAAACTTTAAGGACTAAATTAAAAACAAAAGTAATTTTAAGGACTTAAGTGGAATTTAATAAATTATAAAGATGTTTATTATAATTTTTTTATTTTTATTTTAATTATGTGATTTAATAAGAAATGTATTGATATATGTGCTAATTGGTAAATAAAAAGAAGTATTGAATTATGATCATTGTGGACACAAATAATAAAATAGATTTTTAGACAAGAAGTGAGAAATAAAAAGGGATTTGTTAGAATTTATGAATATCATGAGAAAAGAATGATCATGTTGGGTTAGAAGAATTCGACCATGTTTGCGAGTTTATTTTAATACATTGTTTGTAAAATATTGTTAGGAATCAAAATTGTGTGGAGTTAGAGTGTTGCCAAAAAGGCATGCTAACACAGATTTGAGGTAAATGTTTACTTCCACACTTACATATCCATATTTAGTCTATGTATTGGTAAGTACATTTGGCCTAAGAGTGTATGTTTGGAAGTAAGAGTATGTAATGTGTATGATGTGACTTGTATGCATTGTGTGATGTGTTTATGGTGGGAGTTCTCATACGGTATTTAATGAGATTGTGATATTTTGTTAAGTGTGATATTAATTATATAAAAATAATGAATGATGTGACTTCTTTGAGTTAAATATTATGGATGTTGATTGTGGAAGTATATTCTTATTTGTGTAATGACTACGATGACTTGAGTGTGAGACGGTCGTCAAATTGATCATGGTAGTATATTTGGCTTAAGAGTATGTATGTGTATGTAAGTGTATGTAATGTGTAAAATGTGACTGGTATGAATAATGTATGATTTTGCATATATGAATTAGAGTTCTAAAATGACGTTTAATGAGATTACAATGATTGTCAAGTGGAATGTTAACTTGTATGGAAATGATGTAATGGTATGGATTGCATGATTTGAATGTTTGGGATGTTGATTGAAGTTGTTTAGTGGGATCATATGTTAATTTGGATCTTCTCACGTGGAGATGAATTCTACTTGATGATGACATTTTAAATCATGGCATACATGTGTTAGGCATTTCAGATTGGTGAACCACACAGTGTTAAACCTTGACTATTTGGTGACCAATGTGCTGGTTAATGTGCCGGCCTTCATTGTTTGGTTGACTATGGTAGACCTTGAGTATTCGATGAGCCTAATAACAAGTTGTAATGCTAGACCTTGATTGTTCAATGAGTATATGCAATAAATGGAAAATTTTCAAACCTTGATTATTTAGTGGGCCTACTATAAATCCTAAGTTCTAGACTTTGAGTGTTCGATGAGCAACTGAGATGAGAGTGTCATACTAGAACTTGATTGTTTATTGAGCATCAACATTCCTTTGATCGAATAAATGATAAATAAGGCCAGAATTTGATTATTCGATTGACCTAATGATATTTACATTACTAGACCTTGATTGTTTGGTGAGCATATGCAAAAAATGTATACTGGTCAGACAGTGTTCAGTGGAGCAAATGAGACCCCAAGTGTTAGACCTTAAGTGTTCGGTGAGAAATAGGGATGAGAGTGCCATGCTAGATCTTGATTGTTCGGTGAGCATCGGCATTTGATTGATCAACCATGTCCATAATAGTAAAAATGGAAAGAGGATTAGAGTATCATATTGACATAAGAGAAAAAAAAAAGAGCATCTATTGGTTATCACATAAAGCATTGATTGAGTTCTTATATGTGTTATGAGTAATTGATGAGTATAACTAGATTAGCAAGTATGTTAAGTCAAAATAGGTTTGGTGATTCAGTGGAATGTGAACTAAAACATGGAATGATGGACTATGTTGTAAGATTGAGCATCCTTATGGTGTATTGTATTGTATATGTGTTTGGAAATATGTTATATATGCGGTGTGTATATGATTGATGAGTCTGATGAAATATAAATATAAATTAAGTTTAAATGTACTTAGAGTATGAATGAAAAGTAAATTGTAACAGAGTATGACCGACTATACAGAGAGAATAATTAATGTTATGTTGTGTTGTATTCTGCATATTAGAAATGAGCTAAGTATGAGAAAATTGAACTTATAAATGATACGGTTGGTGTGAGATTGATGAGTTTAATGAAATGTGCATGTATTTTAAGATTGAATGTAATTAGTGTATGAATAAAATGTGAACTGTAACATGATATGATTGAATATGTTGTGATAATGATGAATGTTATATGGTGTTGTATCGTATATGTTGGAAATGTTGCTAAGAGTTGGAAACTTGTTCTTATAAGTGATTATAGATGCTAACTAATGTATATTGTATGGGTTATAACGTATGTTAGTAATCTTAGTGGGGTTTTATAACCTCTCTAATGGGGGTTAGCTTATGTGTCTTGTTGCTATAAAGTTGTGCTTGGATTAGTGTATGTTATCATTAAAAATAACGTATATTAACCTAGGTTTTTCGAGTAACACAAGTTATCATTATAATTTATGTATGTATCTTCTTTCTGTTATCAAATATTGTGAATTGGTATAACATGACTTAAGTTAACTCACTAAGGGTAGATAATGTACGTTATTCCAAGAGAACATATGTTGTCATCCTAGTCTTAATACTTGTAGAATATATATATATATATATATATTATATTGAGAAAGTAAAACAATAATAAGATTTGTTAGATTGAGGTCCTTCCTAAGATAACTAAAAAGAATAGTGAACAAAACATAATTGAATGATTGTGTGTGATAATCAAAGAATGAGTGTCTTAGACTTTTTATGGTTAGGTAAGTGTCGTAAGAGGTATATGCCTATTGAGTTTTTGAACTCACAAATTGTATTTTTTTATCTTGTGTTATTAACAAATTGGTGGGGAGGCCCATATAAGGGGGTCGGTGGCACAAGAATGACAGTTTTTTCATCGCTTTCTCTGGTAATCACACATATTTGTACTATTGTAACAGTTGCATGCTAGGGGTATAACATTATTTGACAATTGTTTTAAACTATGAGAAAATTTTTTTATAGGTTTCATTTAAAGAATCAAATAGAAATGAATTTTTAAGTGTCACATAATCGCTCTCATTGCATCCATTTTTGCCTTCTCCTCCTCCCCACCAGTAAGCATTCATAATTTTATGTATCTCATCACAAGTGATATCTGGCAGGAGATATAAGCCCATTGCATATGTTCGTAAAGTCTGAGCTACAATTTTGAGTAAGATTTACCTCCTTGAGATAGCACTCATCCCTACTATATCAAGATTTTATTTTGGTGTTTTCCTTGATGATCTCAAACACAATATTATTTTTCTGCCCCAACATAATGGCCATCCCAAGTACCTGTAAGACCCTTCTTGTTCTAAAACTCCTCAAAAAGTCAAGAGCTTATGTTGCTTGTCACTCATCACATTTGTAGTGAAATATGGAAGATTTTGATTGGCTAACTTCTGGACCAGATGCTCTTCTATAAGTGTCAAGAATCATATTCACCATTTAGGCTTCTTGAGGGAAATCCCTGAAAAATAGGAAAGCGCCATATGTAAATAGTAAATGAGTAATACTTGGTGTTGTTCTTGCAATCTTGCACTTGTGGCACTCCCCTCATCTTCCACTTTGTTTAATTATTGACGTTAATTGTAATGCCCTGAAAATATTTCAAATTACCTAAGGTGCACAATAAGATTAAATTTGAAATTAGAAGAGTTGGCATGAGAAAATCAGAAAAAAAATTGGAAGTGGCATGGAAATTAAAGAAGCATGAGCTATGATTGTGCATGCAAATCGTACTTGGCTTGACAAAGCATGCCATGGATGAAACAAATAGTACAAACCGTGCTAAGAATTCGTCAGATCATGTCACAAAGGAACTTTACACGAGACGTGTTTGATTGAAGGAGGAACCGCACCATGATCCAAATTGGCATGAGACGTGCCAATTTCTCAAGTGAACCATACTAGATTAAGTGGGGTGTGCCAAAGTTAAATAAAAAATGGTGCGCTTTTAAAAGTCTCATTTTGTCTAGATACATACGAAGAGTTCATAGAAAACTCAAAGATAAACCATAGAAAACCTAGAGATCGATTGAAATTTGATATGTACACAAGAAGGTGAATGGTTACGGCAAAAGAGATCATATATCAGGTAAGCTCTTGTTAGCTATGTCTTTAAATAAAACTTCGTGGTTGTATGATTATTGGCAGACTTATGAAGTGATGATTTGTGAGGGAATAAACGAATTTTGATGTGAAATTGATGACTTGAGTTAGCTTGAAGTTATGAATAACTTTGTGGGTGGTTTAGAAGGAATAATTGAATCAAATTTCAGTAGTATGGTTATGCAAGGAAAGATGTTAGTAATAATTGTGTTTAATCTATGTGAAATTGGAGAGTTCAAGTCAATGGAAATATGTTTAAATACATATATGGAATATGTTATGAATGTTTTTGTATGGACTATAATTAATAAGATGATATGGAAATTATGTAATAGGAGACTCAAATATGGAGCTTGGATGAGAATTGAAATATTGCCGATATGCAGAGTTAAGGTAAGTTGTTTATCCTTTTTACGATTATGCTCTTGTATAATGGAAAGAATGTGCTTTCGTATGTATGTTCTAACCTTAAATCAGTTAGTATACATGGAGAGTAAGTGTCATCACTTACTTCATGATATGTTCATATATGTTTAGATGGAATTCTTTATGGAAGAGCTTAACTTATTGACAAGGCTTGTAGATTCTTATTGAAACTCATAAAGTTCCTATTTATTTATTCTAAAATAATATTACCTTATTGATGAAATCCAATTACTTGAATCAATGAGAATATACATAAGATATGTTCAAAGAGAATGGGAGCTGAAGTATGATTACAAAGAACTTGTATGTTCTTAAATGATGAATGATTTCACCAATGATATAAGACAAGAGAGCATGAAAAAGTTATACGCTTGTAAGTGTTCTTCACTTACTTTATGATTGTAAGTGTTATTACGCTTATAATTCATGATTATACGTTCAAAGAAAATAAATAGCTGTAAATGTGTGAATTGTATGGAATTATGTTATTAGGAACATGTTAGTGTGATTACAAGATATGATTGCTTAATGGATTATATGTTGATGTTCATGCTCTTACTTGTGTTGTTCTTAGGAATAATTGATGGATTGTTATATGATTTTACTTGTATAAGCATGTTGAGCAATAATTGGATGTGAATTGATGGAACTGTTATGTTAATGATATAAAAACACTGTTTATATGGTAAAGGAAAGTTGTTGACTATTCCTATTTGTGATTTAAACTTACTTGCTGGAAAATCATTAAGAACTGAAATCTAAAGAATGAAAGAGAATATCAGCAAGCCCTTATGCTTGGGAGCATGTCCTCGTGCTAGATATTGATCTGGATAAATTTGTAAGAGCACGACCTCGTGCTTAAACATGACACGACCCGTGTCATCTGGGAATGAAGGGATGAGCACGACCTCATATTCATCAGCACACTCATGCTAACTGGATCCCTGCACTTCATTTAAATTGAATTTGGGTTTACGCTTACTGAGTATTTTTATATAATCACCCTGTTTGATTGTTTTAATGATGTTCAGGTCTAGCAGGATTGCCACGAGGAGGATTCGAGCATGTATTGATTAAATTGGATAGTTTTGTAAAAGAGTTTTCAATTGAGTCAATTAGTTTGAATTTTTGTTTGTGATTTTCAATTGTATCTCTTTTACATTTTGATAAATTGTTAACTTTTTCCAAGTTTATTAAATAACTATCCATGTTTTGAATAAATATTTGAAATAAATAGTTTTAAATTTGAGTCCCACATTTAATGGTATCAGAGCAGGGATTAGATATCTGTGGGATAGATACATTGATTTTGTGAGTTATATATATGATTTTGAATTTTAAAACAATGATTTGAGCTTAAAAACCAAGAATGGTTTAAGAAAAAGTTTCGTGCTTCGACCTCGTGGAATCTTGGCATTGATAAGGTACGGTTACTTAAGTGTAATCTAAAGATTCTTTGTGAAAGATACTTGCAGGCTAAAGCCTAAGAATGTGATTAAGAAAAATGTTAAGTGACCTTATGATCTTATAAAGCTATGTGGCTTTATTAGATGTACTTATATGCTTGGATTGGTTAGGTTAAATGCTAAGTGTTCTTAACTTAGATCACTTTGAGAAAGGCAGAAAATGAGATGTGTACATAAAAGCTATGTAACATGAGTATGCTTTAGCATAGAAATGATGATAAAAGTCATGGAGATTACCTAGCAAAAACTCGAGAGAAAACTACCAGTTAAAAATTTCAACAAAATACCAGAGTAAAAACTCTAAAAGAAAAAGACCCAAAACTGGTATTAGGTAATTTGTAATTGCCTTTTACGATATATACATTGAGGATAATAAACACAATGAATATTGATAATATTCTGTTCAAAAAATGAAATGTGGTTATACTCTGTGAGAAAATGATATGTAGTTTGGTTTGATACGGTTATATGTTTTGAGTAAAGTGCTTTATGCGATACAAATTTTAAAGTACTAAGTGCTCATAAGGAATGTTATGTAATGTTAGAGTGATCAAGTTAGAAAAAAAAATTGGTTAAAGAATATGATATATGAAATATGTGGAAGTATAATTGTATGAACAAGCAACTAAAATGATGTTTTACTATTGTTTTGGTATATTAAACATGTTGAATAAGTATCTACACAGAAGACATCGATGATCCTGAGTTGAGGGAGAAAACAGAAGGAAAATTTCGAAAAATAGTGGTGCAGCACGCCTTGTGCTCTTTGTGGCACGACATCATGCCTGCTGGCTATGAGCACGCCATCATGCTTAAGAAACATGACCTCGTGTTGAATGCATTTTCTTCTGCACAACATATAAATGGAAATTTATAAATAGGCTAGATGGGAACTAAATTATATTTCATAACGTATTTAATGTACGCAAATTATCAGACGAGAGTTAAGGTTAAGTACTTTGTTAGAAGTAAATGTGATTGATCATTAACCATTGTGGTAGAACAGTTCTTATTGCAATTATGGTTTAATGAGAAAACTTTATGGAAGATAACAGTAAGTTATAAGATGAATTAAGGTTTAGTGAATATATGAGTATTTATGCATACTATCTACGATGATTTAAAATGAATAAGAAATGTCTTGATTACTCTTCTTTTGAGATGAATATGATTAGTAATTGATTTGTTGATACTTGATTGGATATGATTCTTTGTAATGAAAGAATTAAAGAGATTGAACTTGTTAAGATAATGACTCGGGTGATGAGAGTAACTTTGTGTAGAAAAGAATTATGTGTGTCATATAATCATTGAGGGTTTTGGTGGTTTATTTCTTTTTTTGAAGGTGGTCCCAGAAGCATTAGCTGAATACAGAAGCAATTTTCAGCTACTTACATAATTTTTTACTAAGAATAGGACATATTCATTTTGTCTTTCTTCTACATGTTTTGCATTCATGTATTTCTTTTCATTTGCACAAAACCATTTGTCCTGTTACCTATCTTGGGCTGGCATTACCCGATAGATTATAATGATAATTAAAACGATAGTGTGAAGTTAAGAAGAGACAGTTTATCAAGAAAGTGTTTGAAAGCCAAATAAGTATGATTAAGTTCAGACATTTGAACAATTATGTGGACAATGAATATATCATTACAATATGAAGTATGAATTCATTACGAGAAAATAGAAATTTGACTTGGGATGTGGTGAGTTAGAATTCATATTCTTGATTATTTTATATAAGGTGAAAGTGAAAAACATGATAGAACCTACATTTGGAGGTAATTCTAGTTGAGAGTAAAACTAGAATGTACTATACAGGTGAAGAGGTAATAGCTTATGATATAGTATCTTCATGTAAGCAATTTCAATTGTGAAGGAAAATGGAAATGTGAAAGTATAGCATTTGTGCTATCTTTCTATACAACTTGTTTTAAATTTCAGGGACAAAATTTTCTAAGAGGGGAAGAATTGTAATGCCCTAAAAATATTTCAAATTACCTAAGGTGCACAATTAGATTAAATTTGAAATTGGAAGAGTTGGCATGAGCAAATCGAAAAAAATGGAAGTGGCATGGAAATTACAGAAACATGAGCTGTGATTATGCATGTAAACCGTGTTTGGCTTGACAAAGCATTCCATGGATGAAACAAATAGCACAAACCATGCTAAGAATTGGTGAGATCGTGCCACAAAGGCACTTGGCACGAAACGTGTTTGATTGAAGGAGGAACAGTGGCATGATTCAAATTGGCACGAGACGTGCCAATTTCTCAATTGAACCGTGCTAGATTAAGTGGGGCGTTCAGAAGTTAAATCAAAAGTGGTGCTCACTTTTAAAAGTCTTATTTCGTCCAGAAACATATTAAGAGTTCATAGAAAAGTCAGAGATAAACCATAGAAACCCTAGAGGTCGATTGAAATTTGATATGTAGACAAAAAAGTGAATGGTTACGGCAAAATAGATCATATATTAGGTAAGCTCTTGTTTGCTATGTCTTTAACTATAACTCCATGGTTGTATGATTATTGGCAAACTTATGAAGTGATGATTTGTGAGGGAATAAACTGATTTTGATGTGAAATTAATGACTTGAGTTATCTTAAAGTTATGAATAACTTTGTGGGTGGTTTAGAAGGAATAATTGAATCAGATTTCAGCAGTATGGTTGTGCAAGGAAAGATGTTAGTAATAATTGTGTTTAATCTATGTGAAAATGGAGAGTTCAAGTCAATGGGAATATATTTAAATACATATATGGAATATGTTATGAATTTTTTTTGTATGGAATATTATTAATAAGATGATATGGAATTTATGTAAAAGGAGACTCAAATATGGAGCTTGGATGAGAACTGAAATATTACCGATAGTACAGAGTTAAGGTAAGTTGTTTATCCTTCTTACGATTATGCGCTTGCATAATGGAAAGAATGTGCTTTCGTATGTATGCTCTAACCTTAAATGAGTTAGTTTAGATGGAGAGTAAGTGTCATCACTTACTTCATGATATGTTCATATGTTTAGATGGAATTCTTTATGGCAGAGCTTAACTTATTGATAAGGATTGTAGATTCTTAGTGAAACTCATAAAGTTCCTATTTATTTATTCTAAAATAAGCTTAGCTTATTGATGAAATCCAATGACTTGAATCAACGAGAATATACATAAGATATGTTCAAAGAGAATGGGAGCTTAAGTATGATTACAAAGAATTTGTATGCTCTTGAATGATGAATGATTTCACCAACGATATAAGATAAAAGAGCATGAAAAAGTTACATGCTTGTAAGTGTTCTTCACTTACTTTATGCTTGTAAGTGTTCTTACGATTACAATTCATAATTATACGATCAAAGGAAATAAATACAAGCTGTAAATGTGTGAATTGTATGGAATTATGTTCTAGGAACATGTTAGTGTGATTACAAGCT
>CANYCX011088475.1:0-21277 GCA_948193385.1 Breynia disticha f. nivosa | reverse complement strand
TTTAATCGAGCCGCGTTCGATTAGCTCGCGAACAATCGAATATCTTATCGAGTCGAGTTCGAACGCAATTTAAAGCTCGGTTAAATTCGAGCTCGAGTTCCAGTTAATCGAGCCGAGTACGAACAACGACAACTCGAGCTCAACTCGGCTCGATTACACCCCTAAGTAAAACATTAACCACAACAAATCAATCTGTGCCTAGTGCAAATTTGTACAAGCTTTTCATGAACAAAAAATGATTCATTCAATTTGACATATTAAGCGTGCAATTTCTTCACCTAAGGGCTGAGATATTAAAATGATTTAAGAAAGATATCAGGCATACCCAACAAATCAAAACATAAATTCGAAGTAGATATGAGATGCGAGTAAAAGCAAAAAACCTGAATAAATGAAGTCCTTCCCATTGTAGCTAAAACCATGTTCAACAAGTGTATTGCTGCATAATCCAAAAGAACAAAAAATTATAATACTTCTGGTTTCTACGACAGAAAAAATGAGGTGAGTAATGTAAAGACAAATATACCTTATTGCTTCAACTGTGTCTGCATGACCACTTGGTTCTCCAAATGCACTACCATAATGATATTTACCACAAGAAACTCCAGCTTTACCCCCAAGCAGTTCTATCATCTTTCCAACTGTCATTCGACTGGTTCAAGCAAATACAGACATTAAATAGCCCAAATCGAGTTTAAGAAACATATTTAAGAATGAGTGTCCACTAACTAAAGAAACAAAATTCAATTAGTACACTGGATCAAAAAATGATTCCCGCTAAAAGAACATCGATCAATCTAGAATTGGTCAATAATTTCAAAACTCCTCTCTGTGTAATTCGAGATGATTAAATGTGCGCACAATTTAACTGCATTTCCATAGTATGCAAATATTTATCGTGCACCAATTTCTTTCCCGCAAATGCTGAATATTCATCTTTAATCATGGAAATGCATTTTCAATTTAACGAATCATCACATTATTAATAACAGAGGATTAAAACAAGATCTTTCCAAATAAAACAAAAGGATTAAAACAGTTGAGGATCAGAGAAAACACCATAACACAAAGGGTACAAATAGCACATCTAGAATTTAACTCCAACAAGGATGATAAGAAATGGATCAATACATTTGATAGGGGAGCACAAAGCCCCTTTTTATCAATTCAAGCAAGAAATAATGTTTTCAGAAGATATCAAATAATCACAAAAGTATTTGCAAGAAGTTAGAAGGCTGTTGCATTGTCATGTGTGTTCTAAAACAAAGTTTGAAGCACTAAGAAAAGATATCAATGAAGCATGAAAAATCAAATGAAGGTACGAACGAGGAAGAAACAAAAATGGAGGACTACTTTCGTCCAAATTCGAGCTTCTTCTAAGAATAAAAGATAAACATTAATCATTTATACACGAATTCTACTCCATCTTGCTAACTGCTATAAGGCAAGCGGAGTTATTTTACTTATGCATGTGGCTACTTCTGATTAAGTTTAAAGTTTATAAAAAACCTACCAGCCCATTTTAAGATCCACATCATCCTAAAGTTATTACAATAAGTGAACTTGGCAATTTCAAATGCAAACATCGAATTTAAAATGCATGAAGATAATCTCACCTAGGGAATCCATGAGGGTTCATAATCAAATCAGGACAAATTCCACGCTCTGAAAATGGAAAATCTTCCTGTTGAATGATTGTTCCACAAACACCTTTTTGTCCATGTCTGCTACTAAATTTGTCACCAACCTGAGTAAATAATAAAGTAACACAAAAACATGTTCAGATAAAAATATAAAAATGTAGCACAATGTGCATGTATATTCAAGAAAGCAAGTATGTAAGAACCCCCAACATTGCTCGAGTAAATACACAAATAACTGAATACCATAAGAAAGTAAAACAAAATCATACTGTGATGAGAGAATAAGAAAACCAACAGAAAAGTATGTGCACAACGAAGGGGAAAACGATAAATGTACCTAAATAAAATAACAATTTCATAAAATTATTAAAGATGACGAATTATTGAAAATCAAATTTAGAGGAATAATAAAACTTCAATTCAAAAAATAAATTCCAAAAATTCAGAGCTGCATGGTGCTTTTAGTTAAGAGTGAAGTGATTAGTAGAAATATAAGGTTATCTAGGTAAGATTTCTAGACCGTGGAAGAATCATTTTCTCATATCTTATGTGCCATAGGAAACTAAACAGGAAAATAACTCACAAAAGAACGTAAAGTGTAGAAAAATAATTTTCCACAATGAAAAAAAAAAGACCGATTTTCCAGCAATATCAATTTCAATGACGAAGTATATTTATATTCAAGAACAAGCAAAAAAATAAAAATTATTACCTCTGGTCTCCGAGTATGACGAAATATAAATTTGATACATAGATTGCTGTTCTTATCAGAACAAAGAGCAACTCTATCTACCACACATGACTCTCCTTCAGGGTATTTGAAAGTTTGTATACTAGGCCGATATTTCCTGGATACGGCAGAGAGAACCAATAATGTTATTAAAAAAATAAATAAATCCTTAGAAATAAAAACAAGTTAGAAAAACTACTAACATGTCTGCTAATGCAGAAGCAGCTCTTAATTGTCCACGTGTTTCAAGAGGGGATTCCTTCTTTATATAGATATCATTTGGTCTAATAATTTCCCCAGGAGCAGCCATTCCATCAATGTCTAAAATCTACAGAATTTTAACAGTTAAGAACATAAAGAACACATTAAGTTTATCATTTAAGATCATAGTGAAAAGCAAAATTTACATAATAAAAAAAATAGTTTATTAGATATGTCTACAATAACTTCATGAACAACACATGACATTGGTGTAAGCAAAAGGAACATGGCATATGAAGTTCTTTTTCTCAGAAATCATATTAACTTTGAGTTTTCTTCAAACTCGTGATGCAATTTATGGTATGAAGGAAAATATTAGAGCAGCAAAACATTAAATAGTCATCTCGATTTGTCATGTAGAAGATATGGCACAAAGGAGTCATGGCAAAGGAACATTCTGTTATTCATACTTCTCTTTTGGTAAGGCAATTTTATTTATGATTTGAAATGCATTCCCTTTCAAGGAAAACAAGGACTTGCATATTCAATAACTATCATAATGAATAAATAGTAATCATGTATCCATATTTTCTTTCATTTTTGAATGTCATATAAAAACTAAAAGAACTGATGATCCTATTTTCCTAATCACCACCTTCTCATAGGTAACTTTCCCTGGAAAGCAATTACTTTCAAAACAAACAATCCTATATTTCTAATTTCATTTGCTTGTTTTGCATAAAGAAGATTTTAATACATCGTCAAATCAAGCTTCTTGTTTCCAAAATAATGAGGGAAGAAAATCAGCATTTCCATTATCAGTGTTGTTTTCTTCAGAGTACGCAATAAAAGAAACAATAGATTTAGAAGCAACAAATTTAAATCTTGAACAATGAAGAACTACTAGCCAAGTTTTATTGGCCGACTGCAGATGTCAATGTATATAGTTATATTGTTTTTGTGATTTATAATTTTTTAGTAGTATTAGTTATAGATTGATTGCAAAAAAGAATTTAATTTTTTTCAAAGTCAGTTCGTGGATAATAAGCTGCTCCATAAATCTCCATTTACTTATTAAGTATGCAAAGTAAGATTAGTCAAAACAATATAAATAAATATGGATTACCCTCTCTCCATTTCTTCCGCTTAAAATCAAAAGGGCCGCAGCAATATTAATGAAACAGTTCTTCATAATCCAAACAAATGTGATAACTAGTATATAAATGATAGCAGAAAAACAATAAAGGATGCTTCAATATGGATTACCCTCTCCCTTTCTTCCGCTTTCTGTGGCCTTAATATTCTGTCTTGGCCACCATTCTCATATTTTTGCAGCACAGCAGAATACCTAAAAAAAAATACCATAGAAGAGATAAATGAATGCAAATGGTCTAGCAGGCAGGAAAAGCAACATGAGATAATCTAACAATGGAAGTCATGATAACAAACTTGAAGTATATACTTTTTCATGACAATACAACGGCCAAAACCACGATCTAGAGAAGCTTTGTTCATGACAATGGCATCCTCTATGTCATATCCACTATAACTCATCACAGCAACAGTTGCATTTTGGCCTGCCCCAAGCCTATCATATCCAATCTGAAAGCCATGAAATTTAATTGAGAGTCCCAAACGCCTATTGCTTTAAATATGTGCGACATATCTTACCAGTCCAATTGTTTTTGTAGTTAACAATGGTCGTTGAGGGTACACCAAGAGATAAAGTAGCCCATCCATCCGGCATAACTACAAAGTTTAAGAGAGACTAAGAGCCATAAAACGAACAGTAGAGAACTTTTTTAAGATAGTCATAAAAAATTTAAAAAAACCTCCATAGGTTCTTTCATAAACAGCCGAGTTATGTCATGTGATCAGCTAACCAACTTTACATTACTTTTTTACCAACAAAAACAAACATATACATAAAGTGTAGATAAAAATCTAAGAGGCAAATTAAATTGCTTAATAGTAGATTTTGGTGATAACTATATCTTTTGATGGCTACAAAACATTTGCAATTATGTTATCTTTTTAAGATTAAATATAGGAATTTGGACAAATCTACGTATGGAAAGAATGTAAAACATGAAGTTTTCTTACACTATGTCATGTCCATGCGTTTTGGAGAAATAATAATGGCCTATGACTTCCTAAATACAAATAGGTATTTAAAAAATAAACATATCACTTAACAGAGTAGGGCTTGCAGGTTGAATTCAACCCGATCATAAGGATGCAAAAAGTTTGGCAACTTAGAAAAATTAGACAGCTTATAGAAGTTATAATATCCTTGATGATTTAGACTAACAAACTTTTGATCTCCTGATTTTCAGCTAAAATCATCGCCAAGGTAACACTATCAGAAGAGAGGAAAAAGAAACATCCAGGGACCTTTGATTAACAGCATTAAGGATCAAGTACTTCAAACATTTGGACTACACATGACAACATTTCATTATATATCTTCTCCTATAAATATTATAATACAGAAATATCACATTATTAACATCTGCTTCAAACATTTTGACTGCATCAACAACATGACAAATTATTTTCTTATTTATAATTATTTCAACACAGAAATTTCATGCAATGAACATCCAAAGATCAAATACAAAAAATTTTTATGAAACACAATAAAATTCATGCCCGTAAAATACTGCATTACAATCAACATGTCAAGGGACAACTAAGAAGATCTGGTTCCACCATAAAACTGCAAGAAAATAAAAATGTCTATATTCACTTACCTGATTATAAGCAATGTTTCCCATGGCTTGCTTTCCCATAGCACACTATAGTATGATGCAAACCAGACATAAAAGTTAGAAGTTCTAATTTTATTGAAGATCATATGCAATGCCAAACTACACAAAAAGAAAAAGACCGATGAAAAAACCTGATATGTATTCCTCGGGGACTGATTATGATGAGGATAAGGAATTAGACCAGCACAAACACCTAATATTGTAAAAGGCTCTATCTCTATATGTGTCGTTTCAGGTGTACTCTCACTTTCATATAAAGCAATCTGAAAAACAAGTTGAGATACAAGTCCTCTAGTTATTGGCATATAAAAACCAACAAAACGACCTAGTGTCTTAAAAAGTCAAACGACACATATGTTGTTAAAATAAACATACCAAAGCATTGTTTTCTTCATTGACATCAAGATATTCTATCAGCCCCTCATGCAGAAAGTCATCAAAAGTGCGTGCCCCATCCTTAACAAGAAGAAAAATGAATCAGTTTTGAACTATAAATTCTATCTATAAATAAAAAAATATAGGAAATTTACCACCAATTCATCTATATGGTGTTGTTTAATCCTTGATATTCCTTTGTCAGCAATAACTAGTGGTCGACACACTCTACCTCCATCAGCAGCAATATAAACTACACGCTAACAGATATTCTTGTGTTACTATCCCAAACCCATGAACAATAATGTATAAAAAGATCAAAAAAAAGTGAGCAAGAATGAAAAGTAAAAATAAAATCACGGAAGTTGATATTTTTATTTCTTAAAATCATTTATATATATTAACTGCCACCATGGAATCATATGTCAGACACATCATTGAAGAAGAAACAAATATTTATTAGTACAATCAAATATTTTCCCAACTGCAATATCAAGATTCCAGAAGTTAAAATCCTCAATTTTTTGTATTTATATGCAATAAAATAAAATGCAGAATATCAATGCATGCTTTTTTTTATGCATAACCCTGGCTGCGATCTGGTCTCAACAAAAATTTGAAACCCTAAAAGCTTAAATTTGATGACAACAACAGAGCACCAACAATTATGACGCCAATCATATTTGTCAAGAATTATGCGTTCCCCTTATCTTAATGCGCTCATGTGTTTCTGTGAAGTAAATGAGGCCTTATTGATTTGCTGATTTACATGTACTAAGTTATGCAAATACAAGCTTATTCATAACATTGCTGTATTTGATTGACAGCTTCATCATTTCAGACAATTTTTAAGAAAAATTAGCAAAAAGAAACACAAATTAAAAATAGATCAACCAAAGATGCATGTACATGTACCACCTCAAATATAAAACACTATATGCATAAAGACACAAAATGCACAATCCAAATATGTATTTAGAGAAGAATTTACCTGCTTCTCATTAACAAAGACAGACACAAACTCGCCAATTTTTCCAGCCCTTCGTAGCTTTCTCAAGGCATCAGCAAAATGCTATACAATAATATTTTAGAAGGCAAGGAAATGTCAACAAACAAGAGAATGTAAAAACAGTCTCCCTATAGCTTTAAAGTTTAAGCATCTTTGAAGTCAAGCATTACTCTTTTTACCTGTGGCCTTCGGTGCTTGCCCAGAATGAGCCCATTAAATATAACAAGAAAAGAATTTTTTGTATGTAGCTCTTCTGCTGAGAGAAATTCCAAATCTTCTACACCCAAACAGTAGCACTGTACCAAAAAAATCCCACAAGTTTCTTTAAACACTCCTTAAAAATGTCATCAGATGTAATCTCAAAGATACATATCATTACTACCAAAAAAAGACCCATTTGCTTCTCAAATCTAAACATTAAAGCTTTCATTCTCACTACAATATTCCTTATACCTCACAAAATGTGTTACAGACTTCATATAAGATCTATAATGTGCATGGGAAACAGTAGTTGTCTATGCTAGTCAACAGATCCAGGGATTTTTTTGAAGTGCTATTGCAGCCAAAATTCTAGCAACTTCACACCCCTAAAAGATGAGGTCAACCAAAAAAAAGCAGCACAATTCCGTACTTTGACAGTGTACAATGTCTAAAGCTGATATTCATAAATACCTTTTCTTTAACAGGTGAGAGTTTTAATACAAATGTTCATCAAGCAACAGATGGCATACTATGATCATTAAACTAGTGTAATATTTACAGATGTGCCTATAACAAAACTAAATTCAATCAACAATATACATTAAGTTGTATATGACACACAATAAAATTTATATATAGATGATGATATGGTCTTAACCTTGACAAACCCAACAAAAAGCCTATGGCTACATAAACGCCCCAAACTTGATTTCATCCACTTGAAATAAAGGTATTCTCTATATGTTATAACACTGGTATACAGCAGCTATATATACACTTTACTGTCATAGATCTAGGAATCTACTAGCTAATTTCTAGGGATTCATCTAACATACAGCTAACGTATACAGCTAACTTTCCATCTATTTACTAACGGTAACTTAACATAAATAGAGGATCACGTTCACATTCTAACTTCAACACATCCATAAAACTATGTGAATGTCGGAAAACTAACTATCAATTTTCCACAAAAGTAGTGATATGAATTATATGCAATCAATATTAATTGAGAATGTCACATTGGAAAGCGAACCTATAAACGTTTCGACTGAAAACTCAATGACATTATAGAGGCACATAGATAGCATTTGAAATAGAAGGGCATAGGCAGGTGAGACATTTAAAAATAATGTATTTGTACAACAACAGTATTTAAATGCTATTAAAACCCAAATAAATTGATTGAACACAACTTGCGGTTCAAATTTCAGATGAAATGAACTGAATAAGCACCTAACCAACTACAAAAATAACACAACCTGCAATTCAATTCTTCCCTAAACAATGACCACCCCATTAGCACAATTTGCAAAAGATTTATGCCAAAATTTTGTAAAAAAAAAAAAGTTTAATTGGGAATAAAAAGGAGAAATAAATTTGAGTGTCACACAATATGTATGAACATGTACAACAAACCAAATAACAAACCAAATATCTTAAGTTTTAGCTGAATATGCCATGAGGCTCAAACAAATTTTTTATCTTACTGATATCTAAAATTTAAGCAATTATTGAACATACCAGAGAAATTAGTGGCCCTTCTTCTTCATCAGTTGTAACATGAGTCATTAAGGCCAAGTTCTTCACCAATCCACAAGCTTCACCTTCTGGAGTATCACAAGGGCATAGCATACCCCACTGTAAAAAACCCAAAGGTATTGCTTACAAACTAATTCCAATGTTACTACAACTCACATAATGCTAAGCAGCATTAGTTAAATTTTATGATTGGAATTTCAAGGGAGGGAAAGTGCAACTCGTCACTACCTGGCTAGGTTGTAACGCCCTAGGTCCACTAACTTTCCTAGACTTCTCAAATTGTGGCATAATTCTTGTCATGTAGCCCAGAGTTGAAATGAAGGATAATCTATTTAAGACCTTACAAAATGAGATAATCCATTAGTTTTTTCCGACAACAGTACTTGAGGAAACCAAATGCTAAAAGTAAAATAATATCACAGAAGTGACATGCAACCTGTGTCATGCCTTTTCTATGCATTTTGAAACGTTTGAGATCCCAGTTACCGGTAGATAGCGTCCTTTCAAGCCCATTAGTAATGGAATCTCTTATTAAAAGCTGAAACAAAAAGGACAGAGAAATGAAGGTTCAGCCTCTGGAGTGTAAAATTCAATGGCACAATTGCAATGAATGCAAACTAATACATACATGTTAAGGTGCAAAAAAATTCATTCTCGTATTTGCAATTATTCAAATTCCAAATGAACTCTAGTCTAAGACTTGTTTTGGCAACTATAGCATTCATACTACTTACCAGCGCAGCATCGAATTTGCTAGATCGACTTTGTTTTACCAGCATTTTATCCATTTGACTCTGAACCTCAGCTATCATCGTCTTAAATAGATCCTATACCAAAAGGGAAGTGTTAGAAACACATGAATGCCTACACACAGACATGTGAACTTACGAACAGATTAGCTCAATTGCATCATTTTTACAAGTAGCTCATTTACAAATTATATAGAAAAATAAAAGTCCATGTCATTACCTCAAAGAGAAGAGAGATTAATTGACCGGATAGCTCCAGTCTCTTGTTACCCACATAATCCTACAAAATATATTAATTAACAGCTACAATTAAACACTTTAAAAATAGAAGTCACTACTCACTTGTGCACCAAGATAGAATAACTATGTGTATCTTCGCACAATTTAAGATGCCATTCAAAAAAGTACAATAAATGGAAGGAAAGAGTTGCAACCTAAATTAGATGAGAAAATTGAAACGTGGAAAATAACAATGATTCCAACCAACGTGAGCCAAATTTAATATTCATGGATGCATATACATAAAGCAGTTTCTTTCAAAGAGAGAATAACAAATGACCCATCTAATGCAACAGAGGCAAGGAGAGTTAAACAATTGGATTAGTTAACGAGTCCAAGAACTAACATTAAACAATTGGATTAGTTAACGAGTCCAAGAACTAACATTTAGAGATCTTTAAGCTAATCAGTGATCACAAAACAATCACAGTAAGTTATCTGATAGGCCACTACTAATTTACAAGGGGAAGAAGTGGAAAAGTTGTAACGCCCCTAAATGTATTGTCTATTAATGTTCGTTTATGCGTGGGCAGCCATGTTCTCTTTTAAAATTTGACCGTATGTATACGAGAAAAAATGAAACGGATTCACCCACACAAAAGAGTTTCAACCCACACACTCTTCCCCACCAAAACCCACTAAAACTCACTTTCATTTGCGTAAGGTCTCAGGATTAGCGGAAAACCCAACTCGACATACAAATTTATTGAAATCCATTTTTTTATTGGATTAAGAAGAGAAAACGTAAATATTGGGTGTTATGATTGCAAAAGTGAATGGAAAATATGTTGAATCAAGTTGGGTAGGTTGTATGTGACAGTTTTGATTTCAAGTTTGTATAAATGAATGCATGAATGGTGGTGGGAAAATGAGTAAAACAGTTTTAGAATTTTTTATCATGTATACAACTATTACGGCTCTGTTTGGTATTGTGGTGGTGAAAAGTGTGATGACAAAATAGATTTTTGTAAACAGGGGTTTTAAAACAGAGTTTTATGAACAAACTTATTGTGTTTGGTTATGCATTTTAACTTTTAAGTATATTTTATGCTATAAGTTATAATTGATAAATCAAAGGACCAAAATATCATTGTGTCAAAATACGTGAAACAAAATAATAAATATATAAATATTATAAAAATTATATAAATTGATGAGTAAAATTGTAACAAACTTGTCTTTAGTGATTAATATGTTAAAAATATGACTTAGATGTATTTATATGGTGTTTTAATATATTTGACTATTAAATATTATTTAAGAGATGATAAGGATATTTTTGTAAAATTATATAAAAAAAACTGTGCAAACTCCGTTTCAGAAAAGTAGCATTTTCTAGCTTTTTCTGAAACTCCTTTTTGTTATAAAATTGTGGTAACTCACCACAGCTTTTTTAGTTAACCAAACAGACAAAACTCCGTTGCGTTAACAAAACTCCGTTTTGTCACCTCTACGGAGTTCTTACATCTACACCAAACATAGCCATTTCACTTCCGCATACAAACTTGATATTTTGTTAAAGAGTTTATATTTATACCATGACATTTGAGTTCATTTTATGGGTTCGATGTGTTTTGGATGAGTTTATAAAATGAAAAAAAATAATTTGTAAAATTGTATTCCTAAAATAAATCGAAAAAAATAAAATGAATTTTGATATCACAAAAAAACCATGCCAATTGAGAATGCAGTTCAACAAATCCATCAAATGAGGAAAAAGTTAATTTGTATTTATTTAGAAGTCATTATCTGTAACTGCTTGTCTGCGTTCTGCAATGCATTTGTGTATGTGCTTTGCCCCTACAATTATCAAGTTTGTATGGTAGTCTATGCGTTAGCAGTCAGTTTGTTTTAACTTTTAAGAGGCAAAAAAGGGCATTTGCAACATTCTCGTCGAATTGCATCTCCTTGAGATTGCTGAAAGAATCACAAACCATGCAAGTGTTGTTGGCTCCTTTCGGGTATTTTGTTACTCAACAAAAACCGATACCACCCTCTTAATCTGTATTATTATTTTATTTCTTGTGTGATATATATATTCTTTGTAGTAATCTATCATAATGCATAAGCCAAATAACTGTTTTTTATAAAAAAAAACCATATACCTTGTCATCCATTGCATCTTTGTTCAGCATAGCCTCCATCATCCTTCTTAACATCACTGCAACATATATACACTTTGGACGGAAATTATTTTGACGAACCTACAATGCCCCAATAAAATGAAGTTTGAAAATGAACATATTTTAGTCGTTTTAATCAAATCAAAGCGAGCAGAGATCCTACCGGAACATTGGCAAGAAATACACCACGAAGGATAGACAAAGCTCTGTTTTCCTGTAAAAATAAAGAACAATGCTAATCACCAACCTACAAATGAAAGCAAAACAGCACATAACTGCTGGAAAATACATTGCATTTGGAAAATAAAACTACAGCACACATCACTTGACCGAATGAGAGAAATTTCAATTACAAAATATCAAACATTTCCACAATTTATTTGCATGTATTAGTTTGCACATTTGCATAGAGAGAAGCAGACTGACATACCTTTCCAGATGATGGACCAGCAAAAATTTTCACCTGCAAGATCATATCATATCGAAGGAACAAATATTACTAGCATTATGGGAGCAGAGAATTAATGAACAATAGAAAAAAATCATGGAATAACAAATTCTATGATACTACGGGCATGATCATATGGCTAGTTGCGGAAACAACCTCATATTAATCATATGAACCCTTATCAAACAATATTAATCATATGAACCCTTATCAAACAAAATATATGCAGCAGGCCCCAACTTAGCCAAAACAAAAAGAAAAATAAGAGACGAAATAGGAAGATCCAAACAAATGTAGTGTTGCACTGCTTATGCTCAAAAAATCAAGCACATAGCTGTCAAAAGTGCACTTGGAGCAGAAAAGCGCAAGGTGCTTTTTGCCCTAAGAAGCACACTATATTTGTGAAGCGCACTCCTTAGAACAAGAAGCTTAGAAAAGCAGGGCACTGAAACACTAAAAAAGCGCAAATTAGACTAAGCTTAAAGATGATACTTATACAACTAGATTGTCTAAGCTTAAAGAAAAGAATATTGTTGAAATCTCATTTAGTATCCCTAAATATGGTGCTACAAACAAAAGATCATCTTTTCAAGCTATGGACATAAAATATCATTTAGCAAAAAGATGATCTTTTTGCTCATTTGAGTTGCTAGCATAAGAACAACAAGTCATCTTATGCTCTAAAATAAACAAGTCAAATATGGACATAAAATGCAACACCACTAAACATATTGTAGTATAAAATGAGAAGTATCGCACCTTTGAATCAAGATATTCCATCGCTTGTAGTTGAGTGTAAATGCCATTGCTTGCACATTCCTGAATAATTTGAAGAAAACACCAACCAAGAAAGTTTAAATGTATGATGCACAATTATTGAATATATCATGAAAGTCATTGAGTAAAACAACCCAAATTAATATTATCAAGAGAAGTGCACAAACATGACAGAGAAAGCTAAATACTTCACAACAAAAACTACGACAAACTTCAACTCAATTTATGCAAAACCAATTGTTTTCGTTTCTGCATAAATGTGACAGAACAAGACAAGTCCCCAGATGACCTGAAGAGCTTGACTAATAAATAAGGATAAATGAACAGTAAAATGCACCAACATACAACTGACACCTTCTCAGTCTACCAAGGACATGACAAAAAGGCTGGCACGAAAAAGCAAACCCTAAAAACAAGAAGTAAAGTCCGGCTCTTAAGTTAGAAACTCATTGCATACAAGAAGTTATGTACCACCCATAAGCACAAAAAAATCATACAACATGAATATTGAAAATGCCAATTGTTAGATTTCACTTAACCTGCCCTCAAGTAGAAAAGTTGTTTGGTCTCATAAGACAGTTCAAGCCAACAATGCAAGACATGCAAATAAGGTTTGAAGCATGATGGGGAATCTAAAGAACCTAAGGACAACTACCTCTAAATATGAAGATTGGAAGGTAGAAAACTCTAATAATGATCCTCTTGGAAAATTTTATGGAGGATAAGATAGACGCAAATTACATGGGCTATACACTTAGGCTCTCTGGGATAATCTAGTTTTGCTTTACGCAGATCTAGACAATAAATCCCAAACGTGACAATAAATCGCAAACGTATGTGGTGAGTTTAATAATAGGAGAAGAAACATGCCAAAAGGAAATAGATGTTATTGAGTATTACAATAACCTCAAGGGTCTCTTAGAAGATTTGGACATTTTCAACTTCCACGCTTTAGAGTCTGCTAATGATCTCATGCATTATAGAAGAATAGTAGATGACCAACGAATTTCATGTTCTTTGTGGGCTTGATGAGGTTAGGGTGAAGATAAAAGGAAAAAACCCCCTACTCTCCATTAGTGAAGCCTTTGTTGCTATTAGAAAAGAAGAAACCGCATGATTATGAAGAAATCTCCAAGTGATATAGGGGCTACTTGCACTCCTTTGGAAGGATCGATACTTGCAGCAAAGGAAGAAGGCATGGCTACTGGGCTCTTTGGACAAAACAAAGGATGAAGGAAAGACAAGGCTATGTTGTGGTATGACTATTGTAAAAAGAAATTAATTTGTTGAATGTGGTCAATAAAGATGTTTCTAAACTTGTAAATATTGTACTTTTGCCAAGAGTCACGAAACAACATACCAAATCAAATATTACACACCATCTAAACATTTTTCAATCATTTATAGTAATGTTTAAGGTACCTCTAGGATAAAAACTAAGTATAAGAAATAGTGGTTCATTATCTTTATAGATGATCAAACTAAACTAAGCTTGTTGTTCTTAATGATGGAGAAATCCAAGGTACCTGAAACTTTTTCAAATTTCTACAAGATTGTTAAAAGTCAATTCTAATGCAAAATCAAGGTAGACAATGGCGTTGAATATCTCAACAAAATTTTAGTAAGTTTTCTGAGAGAGGGATTATACAACAGACTATGTGCATACTCCCCAATAGAATGATATCGTAGAGAGAACATTTGTTAGAGGTAACAAAGATGTTGATTTTTGCCATGCAGTCCTAAATACCTATCGGAGAGGTAATATTGACCGCTATAAAGACCGAAGAAGTACTTGTATGGACTTTAGCAATCTCCTAGACCTGGCTTGAAATACACGGCTATAAAAGGTGTTGGGTATAAACAGATTCCCCCATTACACAATTTTTTCAAGAGGTTTCCAAAGTGGAAGACAACAATATTGATTGTATATGTTGATAACATTGTCATTACAAGGGATGACATACAGGAGATTACTGAATTAAAGCAAAGAGTAACACTAAAATTTAAGCTCAAGAATCAGGGTCCTCTAAAATATTTTCAAAGGATAGAGTTTGCATGCACGATCAAAGAAACATATTTTATAAATCAAAGAAATTATGTCCTAGATTTATTAAAAGAGACTGGATTACTAGGATGTAAGTCGATAAAGCACCGGTGGAAGTTAGTCTTAAGCTAAAACGAACTATACTAGAGGAGATAGTTGACAGAGAAAGGTATCACAGGCTTGTTGAAAAGTTGATCTACTTACCCTATATTAGACTGGAAAATGGATTTGTTGTGGGATGATTAAGCCAATTCATGCATTCACCTAAGCAAGAACATTTTGCAATTGTCTATCAGATCTTGAAATACTTAAAGGAGCCACCAAAAAAAAGGCCTGATAATCAAGAAGAGTAAATAATTGAACAGAGGTCTATACAGTTGCTGACTAGGCAAGTTACAAGAATGACAGTCAAATTACGGCTAATTTACATTTGTTGGAGGTAATCTCATGACATGGTGGAATAAGAACAAACAGTAGATGCAAGAAGTAGTGCAGTAGCAAAGTTGAGGGCTTTGGCCTTAGGAGTGCGTGAGGCCATTAGGATAAGAAAGGTGTTGGAAGAGCTAAAGTTAGAAACAAGCACTTTAATAAGGAGAAAGTAGACATCAAATGCTATTTGAATTCCACATATACCTACACGACTACACAACAGGCATACTAAAAATTTGTCTCACGATAGATTCAACACTCTAGTGAGCAAGTTGACAAAGACATGTATCAATCAGCTTAGGGGGAATGGAAATCGGAGTGTAAATAAATCCAGACATTGTAACCATTTAGTATAGTTGCTACAGTGTTGTAAACCAATCGGAAGATCTCTAGATATTAGCTAGAATTTATAAGAATATATTAAAGACTGTAACTATAAATGTTGTGCACCTCTACCAACATCGAATATATTGAGAACTTCAACTAAACGCATATTTGATATGCTAATTAGTAGAAAGTAGTTCCAAACACAAATCACCTCAATAGATGGCAAAAGCAAGGCACTATAGCGAGGATCTCTTCCAAGCATTTGCACAACCTCTTGGTCACTTTCCATTCCCATAGCCTTCATAACAATCATGATGGGAATCTAAACAATTTTCAAAAAGACAAATTATTGCCAAAAAAGTGTACCTCGGTGAAAATTGGACAATGGACCACTCTTAGCAGAAGCAAAAAACCTCCTAACCTTTTTCACAAATTGATTGAGACATAAATACATCTTCTCCTTTTCCATTTGAATAATAGTTTTACTTTTGGTAGCCTCAGTGCTGCTAGTAACAGATGCATTTATGCTACACAAACAAAAGATACAAGTATTAGTAACCAAAAATCAAACCTTAAGCATTAAAAACAATGTTAATATCTTTAGATGTTACATTACTAGCTTATATAGATGCAAGTTAGATGTCTAGTTCTTTTATAATTAAATGGCTTAACTATAAATCTCACATACACGAGTTAGCGACTAAGAGTGGGTGAGAAAAAAGTCACAAGAAAAAAATACAAAAAGATATAGATTGAATCCAACAATCCAAGCTGGAAAAAACAAACTAATTGCAAAACGCAAAGTTGTATTGAAAACAAGACGGTGCATCCCATGAAACACAAATTTGCAGCATGTTTAGCTGTGCACGTTAAACTTTATGTCGATTAATCTTATACACAAAACAAAGATGCACAAACCACAGAAGAATACACACAAGTATTACCTTTTCAGTTCCCTTTACAAAACTTTATGTCGAGTAATCAAAGAACAAACTTCGTTAGGATGATAATGTTTGACAATAGAAACATATAAGCCCAAAAGTCCTCTTAAATATTTGATACTGTAGGAATTCTAATATCAAATGAAAAACATGCATAAATGCAACAATTAATGATTTATTTTTAATGAACTTACATATAGTGTAATATTATGTATAGAATAAATAATCTAAAATAATTAACACAAAAATCAAAGTAAAATAAATATTAAAATCCTCAAAATGCCTTTTGAACTTCAACATGGTTGGTCTTGGTGATACAAATAGTGTGTTGTACTAAGCTACATAAGTGGAGACAAAGCGCCCGCACTCAGGGTCAAGATTATTCTATCGTTATAGCCAATTCATTTTCTAATTGCTAATCCACAACATTCATTTTTTTCCTTTGCTATACTAAAATCATTGGATTCTTGGATAGAACAATTTGTATTGCGTGTGGACTAGGCTATCTCTTTGTGCAAAAAATAAAATGAAAACAAAAAACAGCAGACTATCAACAAAAAGAGCAATAGTTTTACATTGTGTGACATAAACACGGAAGAAAAAATATACCAGTAACCCAAAAGGAATACTCACTTCCCCTTCTTGTCTGTATCAATAATTATTCTATTCTTGGAGAGTTGTTCTTGCATTAAAACAACCTAAAGGAAATTTCCAGAGTCAAAGCAAATTCATATATAGTAATTGTACAAGTAAAAAGAAATTTAAAGAAAAAAACTAGTACAGTAGAATTTCGAAGACATACTTTTAGTTGCTCGTTCGCCAATAAGGCAAACAAGTGCTGGTTAGGAGAAACTCAGAAAAGCATTTATACAAGTTTTTTATCTTTCCACAATAAAAGATAATTAATAAGTTAATTAGAAAAAAATATACAACATATTGCTCATGCAATTGCCTTGCAAATATCACCCTCTTAATATGAGGATAAATGAAGCATTACCTTTTCAGTTCCCTTTACGACAAAATACCCTCCAGGATCAAGAGGACACTCACCTGGAGTCAACAAAAGAGAGCAAAAATCACACAAGAACAAAGAGAAGCTTTGACAAACAGAGGACAATTAAATCATAATTCGTTGCACAAGAACGAACCAAGTCTAGCAAGTTCAGCTTCATTTTTCCCATATAAAACACAACAACAGCTCCGTAGCATAATAGGCATCCTTCCGATGACAACATCATTCTGCATAAGCAATTTTCTCACTTATCCAATATTACATTTTCATAATCACGCTACAATATGTAAACTCAAATATAGTATGATTACCTTAGGTAGTTTAACCTTCTGATCATGGCTTCCTCTAATATATTCTATATTGACAAATATAGGAGCAGCATATCTAAATTCAACAGAATGAAACAAAAATTAGGATACATGTACAGTGAAAAATGCCAAACTGAAAAACATTATTCCTTAATTCTTTTCTTTCCCTTCTTTACTCACCATAAAATTTAAGTGAAGCACTAATTACAGTCAAATTGTTGGCCTCCACGAATAAACAAACTTTCAGAAAAAGTATATTCAGATACATAAAGGAATGTCAACATACGTTCTATCAGATAATCGGCACATGTGAGGATTAAGTTGTTCGCTAACACCATCCGCCATCAGAGAAGGCGTGCCAATTCTAACATCATTAAACCTGGAAATTGTTTCAAGAATCACAATCAATCACCAAACTTAGAGTTTGAAAGGAAAACAATGCTTTTGTAAACCCACAGAAAAGATAAAAACACAAGAAAGCAGAAGCAAAAAAAAAAAACTCTTACTTGATGTAAATGTCACGATCAACATTAGACACAATAAGATTATTGGCACGAACAATTTTCTTGATGCCAATGTTGACAAAATAATTGAAAGAGTCCAAGTGTTGCTTCACCAAACCTCTTATCTAAACATTAAAACAATGTCAACATAATCCAGTCGAGTAGGATTAACTTACGATAGTCAGGACAGTAAGGGAAGGTATTACCTTAAGGAATTCAGGTAGAAGAGGATATTTATCGACCGCAGAGCTAATGGGAGCAACCAGCTTCTGCTTGTCAATAAAGTCCTCGTCCACACCCATCCTGTCATTGCACAAACAAGCATCTGTTATTTGAAGTGCCAAACACAAATATTTTATTTGATATTCAACTTAACAGCTCCAAAACATTATTGAAAATTTTATATTCAACCAGAGAGAGAATGAGAGAGACTTGGAAATGCACAAAGCAAGAAGTAGGGAAGAGTAAAACAACAAACTATATCAACCACTAGTATACCTACGAAAACAACAAATCCGAACCAATCAAATCAACAGAATAAATTCGGTGAGCTCCAAACGCAAGGACAACCTGTGAATGGCAGAGGGGCCTCGATGTTGTCAAAAACGAAGAGTAAAAGAAAAGGAAATGGAACAAGTCGAAGGAAGAGGGAAAGAAATGGCAGTGGTTTCCCTTTAATCAGGACCAAACAACTATGCGTGGTCTGAACGACGGCAAGAAGCCAAAAGTCTGGACTGTAGGTGAGAGTTACGACGGCGGAGGAAGAGATTCACGGTGGACAGCGATGGAGAATCAGAAACCTCGTCGAGAAATAGAAGAAACGATGGGAGGGAGGAAGTGGCTTCGGAGAGAGTAAACTTTTGAGAGGGAAAAGGAATGTGGGACTTGAAATCGATAGCTGTAGAAGACTGTAAATGGAGAGATGGCTGTGTCTGAAGAGGAAAAGGAAGTGTAAAGGAAGTAGATAAAGATGGTGACGGCTGGGGTTTATATATTCAAGCAGAGAGAAAGAGAGAGAGATGGAAATGCACAAAGCAAGAAGTAGGGAAGTCGGTGTGATACGAAGAGGCGAGGAGAGCGGCGACTCACATCCTGCTTGGTTTTTTTTCGTACAGTTTATTATTGTTTATTATAGTAAATATAAAGAGCATCCAACAATCCTCTTTTATTTTTTTTTTTGACAGAAATGATAATTCATTCAAATAAATCATAAGCCAGAGGGGCTTAAATACACTACGGGGTAAAAAACCTCAAACATGGTGACCTGATTTGAAACCCATGGCTCTAACTAATGCATGAGCTGAGTGATTCGCAGATCCCCCAATAAAAACAACACTAACATCCACTAGTGTTGATAGAAAATCTCTACAATCAAGGACCAACATACCAAAGTAAGAGTTAATCAAATTAGACCCATTAACAGCGTTAACTGCTAATAAACAATCCGACTCGATTATTACTTTCTGTGCCCTCCTGTCTTTAATGCATGTTAGAGCTTCCCGAATTGCGAGGATTTCTAGAACAATAGGATCGCGAAGACATGGAAAATTAATCATGTTGCCTCCAATAAAATTGTCTGCGTGGTGGTCTCTGCGTAGCATTGAGCAACCCCCTGAATTGGAAAAAAACAGCTGCATCGACGGAGCAAGCAATCCAGCCTTCCTAAGATTTCTTCCAACGCAATTGGTCATCACCATATTGAGCTTCATCATGTAACCTTGCATCACAAATACTAAGTTTGCAATTCTGCCATGTTCGCAATACCTGAAGACTTCAATGGACAATACTCCCTGGACTCCTACTCTTTTGCTCCCATACAACATCATTTTGGTTACACCATAGTTCCCAACACAAAGCTGTCATATCACTCAGTCGGTTCATTCCTTCTTTGTTAAGTAGATTTTTCAGCCAAGGCACCAAAGATTATTGCTGAGGATGCTCCATTCCAAACCTAGCTCGTAACCATACTGCCCTGGCAACACAATACGTTACCATTGAGTGGAAAACTGATTCAGTATCTTGCTTGCACACTGGGCACACTCCTTCAATATTCAGTCCCTTTTGAATAAATCTATTTCTTGTTGGAAGAACATCACACGCTGCCCCCCATAATAAGTTTATCATCTTGGGAGGAGCATTAATCCTCCATAACTTCTTCCAAAAATCATCCTCAATCCTATCTTGTTCTGTCGAGCCATTATGGATTACCTCATAACCTGCTTTGACTGAGTATTCACTATTAGTATCAACATGCCAACATCAGTCGTCCTCCACTGCTTGATTACTTAGAGGGATGGATAAGATATAGTTGCAATCTCTGTTATTAAAAAGTCTCCTGATTACAGCTACATCCCATCTTCTAGGATGATTTAAGATTAGATCATTAACTTTAAGGTCTTCATCACCTGGATTGCACGTTGTTGTAATCTTGCCATTTTCTACACATGGAAACCAATGGTCTTACCAGACGTTAATCTGCTGCCCTGAACTTACTCTCCTATGTATTATCTCCCCTCCAAACCATACGCTCCTCTAAATATGAGAAGTAACTTCATTACGTATAATTTAAAACTTTTCTTAATGTTTATATCTCTAACGTTTTCATTACGTTTCTTTAACTTTAAGTTACGAGAAGTAACTTCATACCAATAGGTCGGATATTTCCAAACTTTATTATTCCGTTATATTCTCAGAATACCGATTGTATTAGTTAACACATCCATAGATTAAGCTTTGTGTTACGCTAATACGCCCTTTATTCTGTAATTAGCAAGTTCATACTTTACGTAAAACTGCTATATAACGGCTATAATATGGATATCCCAAAACCTATTGCAATCCACCTGCAAATCAAATTCACATCTA
>CANYCX011088378.1:0-11578 GCA_948193385.1 Breynia disticha f. nivosa | reverse complement strand
TTGAGGCATAATTAATTTTGGATTAAGGAAAATGGTTTAGGAATTTGGTAAAGGAAGTTGGAGGAAATGAGGTATGGAATAAGTGTTGGATGGTTAGAATGGTTGAATTATACCTAAATGAGGTTAATAAGAAAATTAGAGTTGGTTAGTCTTAAAGGAAGAGGAAGGTTAGGTGAAAGGAAGAAGGAATTAATAAATGAGAGAGAGAAAGTAATAGATAAACATAATATATGTGTGCATAAAAATGTCATGACATTGTACATCTAATGTTTAGTAATGAGAGACGTAATTAATATAATCCTTAATTGTGTTTAAGAGGACCTAAACCGGGAGAAGAAGGTTCCCAGACGGGGAATTAGCTGAGTGTTTAAAGGTAAGTAACTCGAGCGCGACTTCAGTTGTTTGTTTGAACTGTGTATGAATATGTTGTGATTTGATATTGATTGATGTTGATGTATTGTTTGTGAAGTCCATGGATTTAGTAGGTTTGTTGTCATTGAGTATAATTAATCTTTGAATGATATGATTTATTGATATAACCTATGAGAATGTGTTGTCGTGTTGGTCTATGGATTGAGAGTAAATAATATGGTTGAGATTATGCTGGTGTGTAACTATGTTGAGGAAATTGAGCTTGATGAATTAGTAGTTAATTTAAGTTTGGTTTATTGTGGTGTAGAATATTGAATGTCAAGCGTAATATGAATGATTTAGAATGCATTGAATAAATTGCATAAGGTTGCATTCTACATTCAAGCACACAGAAACTCTTGGTGAGTGAATTATGTGTCAGTGGCTCTTTGTGAGCATATATATAAAGAAATGGACTCTTTGTGAGTAAATATGTAAAAGAGGGAGTGGTTATGGTTCTGTGTCAACAAACTATTACAAATCGAGTAGTATATAAAACATGTTACTTCGTGCACGTGTGGAAACTCGAAGCACTTAAAGGTGTAAGACTGTGCAAATTGATGAGCATTATATATATGCAAATCATGGGCACTTGGTGTGCAGATTGATAGCACCTTGTGTGTGAATCATGGGCACTTTGTGTGCAATATTATAAAAGGATCCATTATTTATAACATATACTCCTGGCCGACGAGGCCCGTTTGCAAACGTCTTAAAAAGTGGTTAAGTGTAAGTCTAATGAAGAAAACTAGAATTTAAGTATCAAGGATCATACTAGGCAATGCATTAATGGGCATGCATTTAAATTTTATTACATTTATATGGATATTGATATGAATAGTGGAAAAGATATATGAGTGTATAACTTTGAACTTGAATGTTTTGGTTAATTGTATTTATGGCATATATGTTTGATATGATTAAATGATTGAGGATTGAATTGATTAATTGGAAAGTGTTTATTTTATTTTATTTTAATTTAAGGATGAATCATGCCAGGAATTATGATGATATATTTATTGTAATTGGTGTTTAAATATGAATTTAGTGATTAAGTGAATGAGGAATGAAATGTAAGAATGTTTGGTATTTGGTTGTGATGATTTGAAAATGTGTTGTGTATTTGGTATGGAGTTTGGCCGGATGACAGGTAATTACGCGGTGTTGCCCCTAAGTATGCGGGGTGGCAGCGAGTACAAGTATTCCATTCTGACACCGCGTTCATACCTATTAATCGGATGAAAAACTTAGCCAAAGTACGCGGGGTGGGTACCGAGTCCGCGTAGTTTGAAATGACCACGCGTACTCTGGTTAACACCGCGTTCTTTCAGTTTCAACACTACGCGGTATGGGAGCGAGTCCGCGTACGAATGGACCACTCCGCGTAGTGATGACGAGACCGCATTCCTACCTGTGAACCACTTAAAAAGTGGTAAAATGTTGTTCTTGGGTATAGAATTAAATGTGATTTTGTAAATTCTAAGTTTATAACCTTATTCTATACCCTGAATACATTTATAATTTGAAATAAAATGATATTAGTATTATTATTTAATTTTGAGTGATGTCAATCAAATTTGATTATGTTACTTATTGAGTTTATAACTCACACAATTATTGCCTGTAACGCTCGGCAGAAATTGAGAGATTATCTTTTGGTTGAAATGGTGCACAGTTTTACTCGGATTTTGGAGATTTGCTTATAGACGGACCGAGGTATGCTGAAATGGTGCGAACTCGCGTCCCGTCCGACTCGGCTATGTTGCCGTCCTATAATATATATCAATCATATAATAACATATAATCAGCAATATATCTATACTTTCTATTATAACGATCAATTTAATGCATGCCCTAGCAATTTCCTTTAATTTGCTTCTCAATTTCACAAACCCTAGTCGGAACCTAACGCTTTTTCTTATCGTTTATTGAATCAATAATAATTCAATTTAAAGTATTCCTAACTTAATTTCAAAACTCATAGAAACTACTGAAAACTCCGAGTTTAGGTGATTTTGATAACTCGAATCAAGTTTCCAACTTAATTTCACCTTTCTCTCTCACTAATCTCTTATTTTCCCTCTCCTGTTCGTCTCTCCCTTTTCTCTGAAAGTTTAGGTGATTTTGAGGTTCTGAATGGCTCGAGAAACATCTGAACTTATACCTTTTTGCTGAAATTGCTTAAGTACACATTATGGGCAGCATATTATGGGTGGTAGTGCCCACCATGCATCTATGGACCTCTACCACGTGTACTTTTGTTTTTCAGGTGTTTGTCCTTCATTTCGATTATTTTTTGGCACCCTTTTGTCACCCTTTTGTCTCCCTTTCGTCTCCCTTTCATCTAATTGTTTCCAATCATTTATTTTCATCATTTTAATTGTAAAACTCTTTAATTTTACTAAACATATTATTTAAAAGACTAATCAAGTGATTTGGGACGAGGATGTTATATATATACTTTGCAAGATATCCAAAATATCTATGACCAGTAGAACATGATCATCTACAAAGTACATACTAGTCTTAATTCATTTCTATTCCCATAAAAACAGTGACTAGGGATATTTAGAATGTTAATCTTAAAACTTCCAGGTTCTACTATCAAGGTGCTCAGCCTTGATACCTCAAGCACTTAATCAACATTCTTGGATATTTTTTACTCAATAATAAAAGTTACAAACAATGGACTGGGCTAGGGCTTACACTAACAGCATGAACATACACGTGCTCATGACAACACAATAATGGTATGTATGAATGCAACTCCATGCATTTCATCTTAAACTTCCTCACAACACATGCACATGAATGTTCCATAACCATATTTCATTTCACAACATAAGTCAAACGCTCATACTAGCCAAACTGTCGCATAAATCAAACATACATCATACGTAACTCATATAAGTTCATCATATAATCAATAAGGAACATTCTCACATGCGCATGCTGCACAAACATAGTTCAACATATCATCCATAAGATGCCAATTCATGGAAAGCAAGTCACAACATACCATACAACAAACCAAACATGCAGAGCTCACATTAACATAGTATCTACAATACATAATCACCCATACCATACACATTTCATCACAAGCTTTACACTAATGATCATCCAACACATTCACTATAATACACACTTATAAGCACCACTTATAGCATACACTTATACATTCAACAAATTAATCTACTTGCCTGCATTGGGGCAAGCCTCATAACATCGCTAAATCATAGTCCACTCAAATCGTACCAATTTACCAATTCCTCAAGGATCACACTTACAAGTTACTTATTTCGTCACATCTTTCATACAATATTATCAAAATTGTGTTCGAAAACATGCCAAGTACATCTTGCACCCATCTATCAAGAAATATATACAATTTCCAAAGAATCATCTAAAATTCATAAGCCATTCAAGTCTTTTTTTTAGCTAAATTTCGCTACCATTTCCACCAACTAAACATTATTCACAAAAGAATAATCATATAAAGACAAAAATTCAATAGCAAGCGTCAAATAACACTTACCACGCGTTCCTGCGAACTCGATTTGGCACAATTCCCCGATTCGGGCCCGGTTTTCGTTTCCCCACACACATTTAATCACATTTACTATCGTTTGACAAACAATGTACCTTATTTCAACATTTCCAACTGTTTTTTCCTAAAATCCCTAAACTTCCCTAAAACCCTAATCTCTTAAATCTCACAAAATCTTATGTTTTAAGGTTAAAGACTTATGTAATCATAAACTACAATGAAAACCCATCGAAACCCTACCAAATGCAGCTATGTTCCACCACATTTTAGTTAAAAATCGACAATCTTACCTTCTTTCCCGTAGCTCTAAAACCTAGCTAAAAGAAGGATCGATGGAGGGATAGATTTGTTGTTAATCCGCTGTTAATCTGAAATTTGTTGGTAGGTTTGATCTTTGGAAGGTTTTAGGAATGGTGTGTGGAAGTTGGGAGATAGTTTGGAGAGTGTAAGGGTGTTTTCCCTCAGTTATTGCTATTCTTGGACTTTCTAATGACATGTCCTGAGCCTCGATAACGTGTGTCCATTTTAACAATTAACGTACATTAACAAAATGCAACTTCTGGGGGAAATAGTATGAATAATGTTCATTATTCATAAGAATAACATATGTTATTCCATCAAACATTGAATAACGTATGTTTAAGTGCAAATAATGTGCGTTATTTGCATGCAAATAGCTATACTTAGCATTTTCTGACCTCTTTTTATCCTGGACATGCATATCTCTATGCAAACATACTTGCAACTTATTTTAAACATCATTCCAACTTATTTAAACATCAATCAACCTTGAATTAACATACATATACACATATATACATCATCCTACAATGATTTAACCTCATGCAACATAAAATTGTCAACTTTTAGGGCATTACACCCAGGCTCAAAACTAACAAATGAATAATGGTATGGTCATCTGAGCTACTAGTGGGTAGAAACTTGTCAAAAATACAACTCTCTTAAAATGCATGGCAAACATGCGGGTCCCCAACTAAAGCATGAAACCTTATCTAAATTGTCTTGTATGATAAGGGTTGTAATATAACTTTACTAGTGTCTTTAATACAAAACAAGAAGCCACCCACTAACTGTGCTGTTGAAGAGCGAGTGTAGAAAATGACTATCTCATCAGCATATGTTTTGTGGCATTAGGATTGCATTGGCTAACTAGCTAGAACATAGCATTTGACAATTTAGAGCTTTAAATGTTGGAGTGACATCCAACAAATTTTGAAACAAAACACTCCAATTATTACAATTTTGTCCTATTAGTGGTTCACCATCGATGCAAAATCTCGTTCAAATTGAAGTTTCATATACATTTATAATGCATTCTCCTTTAGGTATATGAAATCTGTATGTCTATAGGTGTCATCGCTCTACCAATTCAGTAATCAAATGATGGTCCAACTAAAAAATAAAACACATACCAAAGCCATAGAATCTAATTTTCCTTATATGTTTGTAATCTAAATCTTGAGGGTGTGTTGTCGTATTACATTTATAATTGATTGGTGTTGTTGCAACCTTTTAAACAAAAAAAGAATATGAAAGAAGTAAAAACATTGTATAATATAGTTAATATTGTATAATCAAAATAAGCAATGAAAGATAATTGCTCAATTTATAATTTATTTAATATTTATTCAGAATCAGTAAAAAATAACCAAAAACATATTAACAACAAATAAAAAAAACATTAAAAAATACAATATGTATACTTTATGTTAGGAGATACCTAAAATAAAATTGAGCAAATGAACAAATACTGAAAAAAATGAATGATACTCAGTTTCTCACTTTTAAATTTCCAAAAAAACCAAACGCCTGTTGGAAAATTTTTTGTGTGGATGATTGCGCAAGCGTGCCAAGAAATTGTAGTGTTTCCAAAATGAAGAAAAAATGGACAAATGTGATTAGAAATAACATTGTCCATGTAATTCTGACTTCATACTCAAACAATTGTAGTGAAATAAGAAAGGGGCAACTTTATCATTCTAAAGGTCCTTAACTAAATGATGACAAAGCAAATCACCAATAACAATATTAACAAACATAAAATAAATGGTGAGTGAAATTGAAATAAAGCTACTTTCAATATTAATAACAACAATAAAACTGGAAATAAACTGCAAGAAAGTAAAACTAAATGGTAGAAAAATAAAAAGTTGGCCAAAAGTAAAAAAGATGGAAATTTAGGCTAGGAACCGAATTCTTTTTCCAGGGACGAGTTGTAGAAAATGTAGATGGAGGTATGGAAACGTAAACTACAAATCGGGAGATGAAAAGGAGCCAAGGAGAGTAGAAAATTGGGCCACTAAGCTGAGGAAAGGACCAGTGACAACAAGTTTTTTCCAAGGAATACTGTTTGGAAATGTAGATTAGAAGCCAAAGAAGTAAACTACAAAGTATGAACTAAATCAGAGGAACATAAGGCCAGGTGACGACAATAGTTTACTTTAAGGTAGAAGACAAAATGGATTGCGATATGATTTTGTCAACAGTTTGTTTTTAAGTTGTTTTTCGGGTGTCTTGGGTTGTATGATTATATCTATATTTATAACCATCTTCATATTTGGTCGGGGATCAAACATCTTCTTGATTACAAATTGATTTTTCTTTCTGTTCCTGTAAAATCAAATATTCTTCCATTTGATTTGATTCCTTTTCTTCCACTTGGATTCTTGTAATATGTTCCCACCTTATATTGTTGAATGGTCAAAAATCTGTACCGATAATTGACCTTATTCGATTCATTTAGCATGCGGGCCAGAATTATTTTTCATATAAAAATTTTCCCCCACGTGTTTGTAGTTTGGTGAAAACTACGAACATGGAATGTGAGTTTCGATCCCTTTTCTTCATTAAAATAACGAAAGGGAACTAAATGAAAAGCCTGCCTTTATAATCCTTTTAATAAAACTTGAACTTCAAATACTTGTTTGCAGAGAATTAGGAAATGTTGAACATTCTTGTTCTACCAAAGTCTCAATGGGCCCATCAATTACTTGTTGGGTTTCTCACGTCTTTAACTAAACATGGCAGTGGAAAATACACAGAAAATACGAGAAAAGACACCCAAGAATCTCACCAAAAATTAAAATAACAACATATTAACTTATACGTGATGACTAGTGTAATGTCCTGGAAATTGTAAATTAATCTATTTGGAAAATAGATTAAAAATAGAATCGAATTGGACAAGAACCATAAATTTGTAGAAAAAGAGTATGAGCACGGGCACAGGCATGGGCCATTCTAAGGGCATGCTCATCATTTGGAAATTTGATTAGCATGATCTCGTGCACGATCAAAATGGAACTCGTGTTAGAAAAGCAAGAAACGATATTAAATAGAACCAACTGAGTATACTGTTTTAACAATTTATAGAGGAAAATTGAGAAGGAAGAAGGTAAAAACTGTAAAATCATCTAGAGGGTGTGTTCAGCAAGAAGAAATAGTAATTCTTACTAAAAATTAGTAGAAATCATGAAGGTAAGGATATTCTTTCTTCTTTTGAATAAAAGGATGAGTTGAGCTTGATGTGAATTGTTGTTTGAGTAATAGGAACTGAGTTTGTTGATGAAAACATGTAAATTAGCTGACTTAGTGTTAGTTAACATCATATTGGTGGTTTTGATTAATGGAATCATAATTTGAATAGAATTAGGAGCTTTAAAGTTGTTTGGAAAGTTTTTGAGAATGTGAAGCTTTTTGTTTAAGGGATGTAAATTGATGTTTTAAGTGTATTTAGTTAGTTGAGTGATACAATTCAGTACATGTGTTCTTGTATAAATATATTCTTATAAACCTTGGCTATTAATTTCTCGTTGTTGGAACAATATTACATATGTGAGCCTAATATTGATTTTGTTTGACAATGAGATGGTATGATATGTTCTTTCTTGGCTTATGCCTTTGATGATATTCATATGAGTTCTATAGAAGCATATGATTGCTTAATATGATGCATAGCATGATTTCAGTGAGATGGCCATATGAATGCATTTGATTCATTATGTGTACTTTCTATTTTCAGCATTTTTCGATTTTTTTGATTTATTTTGTGTCAACCTTATGTAAACCTTTAATAAATCTTTATATATTGATGTTTACAAATTTATTTTTCATAAATTTAAGACAAAAATTTCCCGAGATCCACCACACGTGGATTGCTAATTTCGTGAAAAAAATATAAAAGTGTAAGGTTTGAAGAGGCAAGACTCTTCTATATTCTTCCATTCATTCCCAGCTCTTGCAATAACAAAAAAGAAGTGTAGAAAGGTGAGAAAACTTGGGTTTCAGCTAGAAGGAAGTTATTTGGGATTGAATTCTTGCAACCATCAACCTAGGTTCACAAGGTAAGTGGTGTTAAGGTTTATATAAGGTTTAAAACTTGATTTGTTGCTTATATATGGCTATTATGTGAGGTTTTGGTTGCATGAAAATGATGCTAATTAAGTAGAGAAACATGAATTTGATAGCTTGTTTATGTTAGAGTGATTTGAGTAAGAAAAGGTAATGGAAAAAGTGAAAACTCTAGGGTTTAGTGAAGGTTTACAAAGGGTTGATTGCTGGACTTTCGTTATTGGTTGTTTTTATGTATTTGATGGAAATTAATGATGAAATGACATGATTAGAGCTGGAGTAAACATATGTATATGTTGGAATGGAAATATCCTTCAGTGAATGCCATTTTATGAAGATGAATGATAGGGAAAGGATGATAATTAGTTGATTTTAAGTTGACAAATGCTTAGTTTGATTCTTTTAATGAAGAAAGAATGTGGTAAATGAGTATTCATGATTTGTATGTTGTGAATTACATAAAAGAGAATATTTACAACTGAGGAATAATTATTGAGCTATGCTAGTTTCGTTGATTTTACTTATGTCGAGGTAAGTGTTTTATGTTTACATGTAAGTGCCCTTACACTTACAAATGGATTCATAAATCTTTTCTTTAGGCTTAGTTCTTCTAGAATTGGCCTATAATGATATGCTGAGTTGCTAGATCTAGGTTAATCATATTGAAAATGAGAATGTGATTGTTTGATTTATGATTGTTTCATGTTTAATTGACCATATGTCTAATTGACATATGTTTAATGTTCTTTATGATTGATTTCTTATATATCATATTGAACATTAGAATATGAAAAAATGAAGTGTATGGATTGATCTTGATGTGTTTTTAATTATGATATGGTCTTAACCTATGTTTGGATCATATTAGTATGGTTGATTATTAATGGATGACGTATAAGCTTAATTGCTTATGTATTATGTATTTTGTGTTCTTGGATCATTATGATGTTTTGATTATGTGATTGTTGGCATGTTTATTAAACTTGCCTAATTGTTTGTATAAACTCCATTTGATTGAGTTTGGTATGCTCTGTTTGATATATTGACATTTGGTTGATATATGTGTGGCACGCTCTGAATGTTTTGATTGATTTCATATGTGATATTCTGATATGAGAAAGCATATGATTGCTTATTGAGCATGTTGAGCATACATGAGTTGTGATATAAGATATGAAGGCATTGATCATTCATTGTGTTGCATGTTTGTGTGACACGAATATAAGATACAGGCTGGGCCTGATAATTCTGGGCGAGAGCTTGATGTCAGTCTGGGACCAATGATTATGAGAGAGATCTTGATGCCGTACTGGGTACGATGCCGGTCTGGGACTAAGGGAAAAATGATATCAAAAGAAAAAGAAAAAAAGAAAAGAAAGACCCCGGGGCAGACATTCGCATGTAATTGCATAACATCCATATGCACCTTGCGAGTAGCATTCATTCATAACATGTTTGATTGTTATGACTGTTGACCATAATATGTTTCTATGTATATTGATATTATGTTCATATCTGTACTGTTCTTATGAACACTGGATTTTGGTTGATGGTTCATTCACTTACTGGGAGATTTGAACAGTGTTTTTATATGTTTTGGTGAATGATATAGTGTGAATGCAAACACGTGCATTGTGGATTTGTTTTTATATGAAAACACTATTATTGTGATACATAGATTATATGATAATGCATGAACATGTAAAGGTACTTGTTTGTTGGGGTTTGGATTATTAACAGAAACATAAAGTACAATTTAGAGACTCAGTGCGTCTTCGTACTGACCATCATGTCATCGTGTTGGATATTAAAGTTGAATATGAATGAACATGTGTTTTAATATGATAGTTGACTATTGGGGAGGAAGGGATGAACGGGACCTCGTGTTCATCAGCACGTCTGTGCTAACTGGACCTCTGCACATCATTTAAACTTAAGTTTGGTTTACACTTACTGAGTATATCTTTATACTCATCCATTTTATTTGTTTACATGTCGTGCAGGTATACCAAGATTGCCGCGAGGGGGATTCGAACACGTACTTCGCAAACATGGATAGTTTTGAAAGGATGTTTTAAAAGAAGTGTATTTATTTTTACATTTCACATTGTATTGTTTAATAACTGTTTTCTATATCCATGTTATTATTGAAAATGATTGGCAACATTGGATAAATAAATTTTACACTTTAAGATTTGAAATAAAAATCGGGGATGGTTTTGAATATTGGGAAAATAATGGTTTTAATTTTGAGTCTCACAGATATCCTAGGTTGGGCCTGAGGATGATTCTGAGATAGGTCTCGATGCCGGTCTGGGACTGATGATATTTCGATCTAGGCTCGACGCTAAACTAGGTTCGATGCCAGTTTGGGATCGAGGGAAAATCCAAAGAAAAGAAAAGAAAAAGAAAAATAAAAAAATGAGAAAGTATCACCCCAAGACATATCGTGTGATTGCACTGGCATCGCATTGGCAACATCACTATGTATTTAGTTGAGTTTGAATGTTTAGTTTGATGATGCATCTTACTGTTGTTGTGATCTTAACGTTGATATTGAGAGTATTGATATTGAGCTAAATATGTTATGGTTTTGCATGTGTTGTATGGCTTAAAAGTAAGCAAGTGTGTTATGAATGTGACACCCAAATTCAACTACCATTTAAGTTATTACGTATCTTTCAAATGGTACTCGGACTTGGACATCAAGGTTTTAATTTATAATAATTTAAGGATAAAAGAAAATAAGGAAAAAAAACATTTATGCACAAATGATTTACAACTTCATAATAAAAATTTACCAAGAACAATAAATCACACCAAAAACAAAATTTACATACAGCCAATAGAAATAAATATATATTTAATACAAATGTACAACACATAGGCATCCCACTTGTTTTAGTTATTCTTCAGTGCACAGCTCGCCCTGGTTCTTCGGTCCTTTTGGTAGCAAGCTCATTATCTCACCTCTGTCGTATTGCTCAAGTACCCTTCAAATACCTGCCAATATTGAATATGGCAGGCATAAAACGCAACGTGAGTTTGTGAAAACTTAATAAGTAAAACTTACCTAAATGGACAACTTTCCTAAATATTAACATTTATATATATATGTATATTTATTTCTAAAAGTAAATGTCTAATTTATGCATTTTACTGTTTCATATTCTCTCTTAAGTTTAACTAGCCAACCATTACACTACATTCCTATATTTTTCTTTTAAATCATCTCACCATAACCAT
>CANYCX011088075.1:0-23010 GCA_948193385.1 Breynia disticha f. nivosa | reverse complement strand
TTAGGCCAACTTTGAAGTAGAATTTGTCAACCCAAATGATCTTTGTTTTGAACAAAAAAGCCCAATTTAGAAAGATTAGAATGTCTATTTTAAGTCTTAAGAAGACATATTTTCCATTCTGAATCTCTAAGGATGTTCAATTCGTCGTTGAATTACTAGAGGTTGATTCTTCCAAAATTCATCGCGGTCGCCGATTCATCTTTAAGTGCACCACCATTTTGATTCTTGCAAAGCCATGAAATTGATGTACATTCTAGCCGATGATTTAAACCCCAAACAAAGCTTGAAGTTCATTGAATTTGTGCTCCTAAATGTTCCCATACAAAACACTTTCATTTTCATCCAAATCTTGGCGAAATTCCTGCATTCTCGAGCGCACCTAAATAAAACCATATTTAAGTAAAAGTTTTCGTAATCACAAGTTTTATCTATCAGAATATAGCGGAAATGCTCATTAAATGCATGGAATAAATGTGTATAAATAGTCCTATCAGCAATCATTCGATAAGGGGGTGGAGGAGAGTCGCTGGCCGGAGCTGGAGCTTCAGCAATAGAGTTATAGAAAGGAAACAAATCCCACCGGAAAATACAATTAGGATTTTGGACATATTGATGCAGCGGGATACGAGAATACAAACGTATTCAAGACACACAATCAAATCTGATTGAGAAAATTAATCACAGCAAGTCTGAGTTTAGAAGTTTCTCCTCTATTCGATACTGAAGGGGCTCTTTTATAGAGCTGTAACATCTATTCTGATAAGACTAACCACTAAAAGATAACAAGAAATAAGAGTCTAAAAGAACCAGAAGTCTAATAAGAATAAAATACTAAATGGCTAAGGATTCTAACTGCTGTCGTTGGAGCCATTCTGCTGTAGTTCATCTCTGTGCGTGGTCTTCCTTCACTTCATCACTTTGTCACGCCGACTGTCCTCATCATTCTCTCCCACTTGTAAAGAACTCGACCTCGAGTGGCGATCAACATACTCCATCCCTAATTCGATGTCTTGTGTTTATCTCTCATGGGTGGCACTTCGATATGCACATCGTTTTTTAATTCGTCCAGTTTACTCGACTCTCCTAGCTGTAACATCTCCTTCTTGTCAAACAAATCGATGATTTCCATGTCAATATCTGTTGAAGCAGACAAATTGTAAAAAATGGAGCTTGTCATTTGCACTTTTTCATGCATATCGGATATGGATTTAAAATGAACAGAGCCAACAACATCATGATCATCTTCAACAGCTGAATAAACTGCATCACGAGCATAATAGGAGATATTATCAATAGGAGAGCTATTCCTATTTGGTGTAGTCTCATCATCATCAATAACTTTAAAGGGAGAGACAATCTCTTCACAATCAGGAATTTCAGAAGAACAATCAACCTCATCTGTAGAGCTATCAGAAACAACAATTGCATGATTCAATTCATTTGCATGATTTTTCTTCACTGTATTGGCAACCTGATCCTCCGTCAATGTTTCAGTAAATCCATGGTGTTCTGAATTATTGACGGTGCTGCTTTCTCGAGTCATAGCTTGAGTTTCACAACTTCGAGGAATCAAATCTTTGGTAATTTCAGGGTGATAGCATTGCAAATACTGTTGTAACAGGTCGCTTACCGTGGTCAATTGTTGTTCAATGTGTCGGAGAGAATTCCGCACAGCAGGTAATCCCCGTTGAACGTCGTCATTCGGGTTTTGGAACATGGTCAAATAGAACAAGCCTGGGTAAGTCCGAGCTCTGATACCACCTGACGCAGCGGGATACGAGAATACAAACGTATTCAAGACACTCAATCAAAACCGATTGAAAAATAATAAACTCAGGAGTTTTGGGTATATCTATTCTGTTTTATTCGATACTAATGATGCTCTTTTATAGAGCTGTAACATATGTTATGATAAATACTGACTACTAAAGGATAACAAGGAATAAAAGTTCTAAAAGAACCACAAGTCTAACAAGAATAAAATACTAAATAGCTAAGGATTCTAACTGCTGTCGTTGGAGCCATTCTGCTGTAGTTCATCACTGTGCGTGGTCTTCCTCCACTTCATCACTTTGTCACGCTGACTGTCCTCATCATAAATCAATTGTGTTAATGTTCAGGCTCTACCAAATCAGCAAACTGTGGATTATCCAAGTTTTAAGCTTGTCATTGTAGGGGATGGTGGCACAGGTCTTGCTACTCCTCAACCTTAGCAATTATATGTATAGACTGTTCTAGTTATTAGTCGTTGTATGAAAAAGGTACACGATGATGATATTGAAATTTAAATGTCTACGTACAGGAAAGACAACATTTGTAAAGAGGCATTTGACTGGAGAATTTGAGAAGAAATATGAACGTGAGTTCATTCAATTCCATCTTCTGATGAATTCGTTTAACTAAGCTAAGCTAAGCTAAGCTGCTCTAATTTCTTCTGTATATATGCTGCAGCAACAATTGGTGTTGAGGTTCATCCATTAGATTTCTTTACAAACTGTGGTAAAATTAGATTTTATTGTTGGGATACTGCTGGTCAAGAGAAATTTGGTGGATTGAGAGATGGTTATTAGTAAGTTCATCACTAGTTTATAAGATATGGTTTTGTGATGATAATTTGAATTGAAGTTTGTTCAGTTTTTGATATGGAAATTTAAAAATGCAGTATACATGGGCAATGTGCGATTATTATGTTCGACGTTACAGCTCGCTTGACCTACAAGAATGTACCCACTTGGCATCGTGATTTATGCCGGTAACACTCTGTTTACAGAACTCCAATTATCTTTCAACACTTTGGCATCAGAAGAATCTGTATTCAAATGTTTCTGTTATGACATTTTATTCTCAGAGTTTGTGATAACATTCCTATTGTTCTTTGCGGGAATAAAGTTGATGTGAAGAATAGACAGGTTAAGGCAAAACAGGTTACATTTCACAGAAAAAAGAATCTCCAGTACTATGAGATATCTGCAAAAAGCAATTACAACTTTGAGAAGCCTTTCCTTTACCTTGCTCGCAAGCTTGCAGGGTAATCATTCATAATCTTAATAGTAGTGTTGATAATTCTGCAAACTGGTACCATCAAAACCTGATTCTTCTGGTTTTGTTTGATGGCAGAGACCCTAATCTTCACTTTGTGGAGTCTCCTGCACTACTTCCACCAGAAGTGCACATTGATTTGGTTGCTCAAGAAAAGTAAGGATTTCCTTGGCATTATTTGTTGTGAGGATAGATTGAATTGTTGCCTTCCTTTAATTATTTCTGGTCCTGTTTTTTGTACAGTCATGAAGCCGATATTCGACAGGCAGCAAGTCAGCCTCTGCCAGATGATGATGACGACTTGTTCGAGTAGATGTTCGTTATAACTCTTGTTATTCCGATTCAACATTTGTACAAGATAGGAAATTTGATGTTCATGGTTTTAGGAGTTACCTTAAAATAGAATTGCTTTATTACTTCCTAGTAGCTATCTTCTGTAATATTTTCTTACTGATTATGAGTGGTGTTCTCAGTGGCTATCGTCAAATCTGTCTGTTTGAAATTATGGTTTGTCAGACTCGATGCCCCTACTGTAATATTTTCGTAATTCATCTTTGCTTATGAGCACATTTCTCTCTCGAACAATGTACATATTCTATAGAGTACAGACAAACAGAAATACCTCATGAGTTTATTTATTTGGTAGAGCGAATAAGACAAAGATATGATAAAAGAAAAAGTTGTGCTGTCTCATGCATGTTAGTTGGAGGTACTTTCACTTCATATCGAATGCATATATGAAGCTGAAATTAGAGAGTGAAAAAGTGAACCAACGAATGCGTAATTAATTGACGTAAGATTTTTTTAGTTTAGTTAGAGATTTTGAGTTTAAATTCTGGATACGCAGCTGCGTTAAAAATCGGTCGGTCATGTCTTTACAGTCTTATCCAACTCGAACGATAATTAGTCTAAATGATTAGAATACCTCACGGTACAGACGAAAGGAAAAATAGAGTGGAAAGTGAAAAAACAGGTAGAGGGAAAGAGCCCCTAGGGATGATGGATCAGAAAGCAGCTATCACAAAGACAATACAAGCCATAAAGTTGGCTGCGGAACGCAGGGATCCACGTAACGATATGATCAGTTTTTGGGCACTGAAAAGCAAATTATTGGATGACATGTGTCAGCTTTTATTTGACGTGGACATGCTCATACGTAATGTAATGTAATGTAATTTCATCACTTCCCTGTCAATCACTATTACTCCCTATTCTTTAATTTAATACTATTCTTTTATTATATTATATATTTATATATTATATTATGTTATATTTTCTTTCTTATATATGTTGTGAGTCGTCAACACATAACGAAAATTCATTATCGCTCTCCAATATTTTTCAACAACAGTACATTTCATTATACGTAATATTCAACCAAAAACCAAGTTGTAAACATTAATATTTTTAGCTCGATACCAAACACTTTATTGCACATTATATTACCTTAAATTATATAATAAAGATGAGGTGTTTGGTATTGACAAAAATATATGATATGGAATGATGTGTTTGGGATTGATAATATAATGTTTTTGGATATGCAAATCCATATAGTAATAAATATTTGAGGTCTACAACTTACTTTACATGTTATCTCAATCCATTTACTCAAGAAATTAAAGGAGAATCCACTCAAAGTCAACCTTAAAAGAAAGACCTACGTTTTCTTTCATCCCATCTCTTTAATTTGTGGTGTAATTTGACCTTCAAAAGTGGATTTCCCAACCATTAAAAATTGAAAAAATAGTTTCAAAAGTATAATCAACTAATTAAACAAAAATCATAATGGAATTTGCATTGAAAATGAAAGGATATATTTCAATCTTTCGTAATTATTAAAGCTAGGGGTCAAAAGCTTAAACGAGGAGGAAAATGGAGGATTTAAAGCATGTTTGAAAGGGATTTGCCTTGTTTTTTGTTCTTGCAATTTGTCATTACCTACTCATTCTCATTACCCTTTCATCCATTTTTTTTGTTTCTGTTTCTAAAAAGGAAAAAGAAATAATAAATAATGTGATCCAATTATTATTGTGAAATATGAATTTGAAATTATTTATCATTGCTTGCCTTTAAATAATTAGCTCACAAAAGAATTCGACATGTTCCAAAAAGAGAATTCCTTTAAATAATGACATTCTTACATGAAACAATACCTTTACATTGTTTCTTTATATGTTCATCCATTAGGCAATGTATATCACTTGCCATTGACACTTAAAAAAATGTATAAACTGCCTAATGAATTAATGAAGAGACACATACCATATATGGTTCTAATGATGGAAACAATATAAGTTTCTCCTATAGTTCTTCATAATGTCTTGTTGGTTTTTTTTATAGTATCGCTCTCTTTTGTAGTCAGCGTAAGAGAAAATGACAAAATAGTTGTATTTACTTGTCTATTTTATGTGTGTATTGGAAATTTTTGACTTAAATATCGTCCTCAGTACATAATCAAACAGCAAATAAAATTCTCAACTTAATCTTGAGTGATGAGATGCCATTATGGGAAATTAACATGTGATTGAACAAAAGAGACATAATTCTACCAAAAAGTCACAATAAATATTCTTCACCTTTTCTACTACAAAACTATGAAAACTAAATTACATGCATGAGCTAAATCATGGAATAACTTAATTAATTGCAATAAATGGAAATGCAGCCTCATTTTTCAATAACTTACAAATTAAATACTTTTCTATCGTTCAGAAGTACCCCATTATCTGCAGGGTTTTGTTGGTTAGATTATTTTGGTCATTTTCGAAAACTCCATGCCTAATTTAAGTGATTGCATATTCTACTTTTTCCCATAGCTTCTTCCATTTTTTCCAGGAGTTTTTACTTTAGAGTTTTTGTGGCTTATTTTCTTATTTTGAAGGCTTCTTTTTTTATCAGCCATCAACCAAACTAAAGCTACACAGTGCGAGCTGCGCTACAGTGCCACCTAAGATTTATGTGTAATTTACCATTAATCTATGGGTTGTAGTTGATACAACTCGACTACTTGTATCGTTTATAAATTTACACACGTATGCACGATTTCATAAACTTTTATATTAGTTAATGAGTTGCTACGTACAATTGGTAAAGCGATAAAGTACTAGCACTTATTGCGAATGAGAAAATTAACGTTGTGATGTTGGACGACCATTACATTAGGCAGGATACAATCGATAAACATTTGATTAACCAAAACATAAAACGATACATCTTTGTTTTGTATTTCCAGTGTCCAAATATGTTTTCTCTCTTTAAAAAAGGCTACACTATTTGCATTTCCAGTATCCAAACATGCTTTCTCTCTTAAAGATTACGCTTTCTTATATGCATCATCATCATCATCATCATCCTGAACAAATTCATCATCTTCATCGTTACTATGACTTCCTTCAAGTTGAATTGGATTAGTAAACTGTATAAATAGAATGATTGGAGCTCCAAAAACATGCAACAGATCACTGCAATTATCAGATTCAAACAAGTTGTTTGTCCGTAACATCTCATAAATGTCACATGGTGACACATCTAATGAATCATATTATACAAACAACTCAATGATCGCATCATTGAAAATTCTATTAACTCTGTACATGTTTTTTCACATCCTTGTCGTCGTAAATATCGACTAAACCAAAAATTAGTCCCATATATAGCGTTAACACCGGGTTTCTAAATGTTATTCTAGTTACTAACATGTTGGAATCAATTGTATTGATCTTAAATATTGTGATATAATGAACCATGGTAAAATACGTCTTGATTCAAGTTAACAATTGTAGATACTAGTTCCACCCATGTAACTCATTTCGAACTCTCCACTAACAATATTATCTCCATAAAAGATCACAAATGATGTTTTTTTTTGGTAAAATTAGAGTATTTTGTTAATATGTGATATGTACATTGTCTACAACATGCGTATTTTCCACTACTTTGTCCAACCGAGCTTTAGCTCACATCTGGCTAAAGAGATTGAAGCAAACTATTAGAGAATACGAGCTCGTAATACAATACTGTATCCCCGAATCAATACTGCAACTAAGACAATATAGCAATCAACAAATGATGTTGCGATATAACAAAATTTTCACATATAACATACCAAGATATTTCATTATTAATTGAATGACACAATAAAAAAATCAACATATATAAGTGGTTCATTTCGCATTATACAAATAATATATATTTTATTCTATAAATAATTTAAATAACTCCACTATTTTTTACAATATCATAATTTTTTTTGAACCATATAACATAAGTTTTGATAGTTTTAGCTTTTAATTACCCATATTAGTCACCATTATTTTTTATTACAAATTATTAGAAACAAAATACTATTTATTACTCATATAAAAAGACAAAAAATGACATAATTTTTCTATCCTTTATGACAAACCGTGTTGAACAAATATTATTATTTAGTCAACAAACACACAAAAATGATAGCAAAACACATTTCTTTCTGTGTTAATATCTTCATAGTTTCAAAATAAATTATAACAGAAATAGCCAACAGATACATAAAAATACACATAAAAATGATAGCAAATCACATTTCTTTTCATGTTTTGCTAATTTCTTTTTTATATAAGAATAATTATATTCTCTAAAAAGCCCTCACAAGAGAGACTTGCTGACAATTCACTACAAAGAAGCCAAATCTCAATCTCAATGATACCTAAGCTGTTTTTTTTTTCCTTTTCTTTTTTCTTTTGAATTCTTTTTTAAATGTAAAATAATTTGAGCTTCAAAGTACATTCAAAGAACATAATTCTAATCTCTTATCTTATTTTATTTTGCATGATTTGTAACGATGGATGATACTAGTTGAATTTCATGGTTGATAAACAAAAATTGAGAGAATATACAACTCAGTTAGGCCTCCAGTCAATGTCTTCAAATTAGAGGAAGCAATAAGCATGCATGTTTGTAGGTTTAGCAATAATATTAATGCCAACATGCATGGGAAAGCCAGGCCCCCAAGTTTGTTAATTGATAAATTAAATTTGATTAATTATTAATTAACTCTCTAACTACAATGTCCAATTACAATTCTCATCCTTTACATCGTATACTGTACACATCCCTATACTAGAATGTCCATTAATTTTTATGTCCAATCCCAATTCCCTAACAATTTTCTTCATTTAAGAAATGACTAAACAATAATTTTATTTGCTTTCACAGAAACATTTCTCATAAAAAATATTGCAATAAAACCATTAACTAATGAATTAAAATAGTAATTTCAATATTCTTTCAATTCTGAATAATCGTTCCACTTATTATTTTTATATATATATAATAAATCAACTAATTTTTTTTTGTATTGAAACTTGAGCATTTGAAAACAACATACTATATTGTGATATAAACTAAATTAAATCAAAAAGGGCTTATGAGAATAATATAAAAATATTAGTTAACAAAATTCATAATTTTATAATTAAATAATATAAGATAAATTAAATTATATTTAAGTGATACATAATAAAATTATAAACAAAATTTTTTAATTATAAAAATTTATAGTACAAAATAAATCATATTAAAATAAAAATTAAATTATTTTTTATAATATAAAATAAATTATATTAAAATAAAAATAATATTATATATATTTTTATTATATTTTAGTTAGAAATAAAATAACTTAAATAAATTAATAAGATTAATATTATAATATACGATATAATCCACTACTAAATAAAAACGCAAGGGTAACGTTGCCTTCATAATTTTTTTTTTCCAACAGAAACCTCACTCGTTGACCCTTACAATTCCAATGGCGGCCCCTACGCCGTTGGCACTGCTTCATTTGCTTCCTTCCTTAATATCTCTCTCTCTCTCTCTCTCTCTCTCTCTCTCTTACATACACCAAAATTTTTTCTTTTATTTCTGCAATATAAAAACTTAAAAAAAGGTTTATAAATTGCTGTATGTGTGTGAGAGAAGTAGTGTTAAAAAGGAGGAACAGAGAAGAGCAAACAAGCAAAGCTAACATAAGCAACAAAAAGAGTTAAGAGGTGAAGAAGAAGAAGAAGAAGAAGATGATAAAGAAGCCATAACAGAAAAGGCTGCTCCCTCACCTCTCTCCTTCCCCATTCATTTCAAACACTCACTTAAACATCTCTCTCCTAGCTAAAAAAACCCTCTTTCTTCTCTCTCTTTCTTTCCTTATAATTATCCTTCCTTTCTACGAGATGAATATTCAAGTAGAGGAGTTGTTCTACTTGGTTAAGCTTCTTGGAATATCTTTCTTGGTTTTGGTGTTTGTGTTCAAAGTAGTTGTGCTTCTTTGGTGGAGGCCAAGAAGAATTGAAGAACACTTCTCTAAGCAAGGAATTAGAGGCCCCCCATATCGCTTCTTCATTGGCAATGTCAAAGAAATTGTTCAAATGATGCTCAAAGCTTCTTCTCAACCCATGCCTTTGATCTCTCACAACATTCTTCCAAGAGTCCTCTCTTTTTACCACCATTGGAAGAAAATCTATGGTACTTCATGCTTCCTCTCGTAAACCCTTTTCTTATTTTCAACCATTGGTGAAATCATCTTGATCGTAAATATGTTCCAACCATGTTTGAACGATCTTATTCTTTCAAAAAGCTTGTTAGAGTTGAGATACACGTTTTTTCAACTTAATTTCTGCCCCTTTTCCGCGTTTGGATGCTTGTTGAAGTTGTCATCAGTTTGGACACTTCCTCTTTGCGTTTTCTTCTAAATTTTAATTCTTATTAGCTTCAACTTAACCCAAGTTGTGGGCAGCTAAGCTGCATTCTGACTACTAAGTTAGTTTTGACAGCAGGTTCAGTTGTCTTGTTGTACGTTTTGTTTTGTTTCTGCTTCATATGTCTGTCCTGTAGGGTCTACAGTACTAAGTATGCTGATCCCTTGTTCATCACTCCCGATTTAATGCTCCTCTTTCTCCTAACTTAACGCTTAACTTCTTAACAATCCATCTTAATTTCCTACTCGCATTACTAAATTTGTAGTAATATACTGGATTCATAACGTATGGTTTGCAGGTACAACATTTCTAGTATGGTTTGGACCCACAGTTCGACTAGCCGTGTCGGATCCGGACCTCATCAGGGAAATTTTTACTTCCAAGTCTGAATTCTACGAGAAAGTTGAAGCTCACCCTCTTGTTAAACAGCTTGAAGGTGACGGGCTTCTAAGCCTCAAAGGTGAAAAATGGGCTCACCATCGTAAAATCATTTCCCCCACTTTCCACATGGAAAATCTCAAGGTACTTTATTCCTGACATCTTCGTTATCTTGATTGCCCTAGCAAAGTTCAAACTTTGGTACATGTACAGTTGCTAGTTCCCTCAATGGGAACGACTGTGGTGGACATGTTGGAGCAATGGCTGGCAAAGGCAGATTCTGATGAGGTCGAAATTGAAGTGTCCGAGAGGTTCCAAATCTTAACCGAAGATGTCATTGCAAGAACTGCATTTGGCAGTAGCTATGAAGACTGTAAGGCCATTTTCAGGTTACAAGCACAACAAATGGCAATATGTGCCGAGGCATTCCAGAAAGTGTTCATTCCAGGTTATAGGTTAGTAAACTCATGTGAACAAGTAAACGTAATTTATAACTGGCAAGTTTATTAATGATTATTGAATTTCCATAATCAGGTTTTTTCCTACGAAGAAAAACAGGAAGTCGTGGAAACTTGACAAGGAGACAAAGAAGTCGTTAATGAAGGTAATAAATGGTAGGAAGAGACTGGAAGAAGAAGATGATAAGGAGAAGAAGAAGAAGAACAGTTCAAGTGGGAAGGATTTAGTAGGACTTATGATTGAAGCGTCAAATTCGAGTCCGGATGTGAGTGCCGATGACATAGTGGAAGAATGCAGGACCTTCTTGTTTGCTGGCAAACTCACCACGTCCAATTTGCTGACCTGGACATCTGTCCTGCTGGCTATGCACCCTCATTGGCAGGACCTAGCACGTGACGAGGTTCTCAGGGTGTGTGGATCTCGTGACATTCCTACCAAAGATGACATTGCCAAGCTTAAGACGGTAACGACAAGGGGGCGACCACACTCCTCTTCCCATCTTGCTTCCTTTCTAATTAAGGATTGTAAGATTAACAGCTACTAATTTGATTTGCAGCTTAACATGATCTTGAACGAATCATTAAGGTTGTACCCTCCAACTATAGCCACAATCAGACGGTCCAAAAGAGACGTGGAGCTAGGTGGCTACAACATTCCTCGTGGGACAGAAATATTGATACCAATCTTGGCTCTACATCATGACCAGACCATATGGGGTAACGATGCAAATGAGTTCAACCCAGGTCGCTTCTCGGACGGTGTGGCTCGAGCAGCTAAGCACCCTGTTGCCTTCATACCATTTGGACTCGGAGTTCGTACTTGCATTGGCCAAAATTTGGCTATCTTACAATCCAAATTGACACTTGCAATTTTACTCCAACGGTTTTCATTCAGATTGGCCCCAACTTATAAGCATGCACCTACTGTGCTAATGCTGCTCTACCCTCAATATGGTGCTCCTATCATTTTCAAACGCCTCTCTTACCCGTAATTTATCTATTTCTTATCTCCATTTTTCTCGAGGACTAATCTAGGTTCTGTGAAAGACATCCTTTAAGATTCGAATCTAAGGAGCACACCTGTCGAATCTCATAAAAAGCCGAATTACCAGCTCGACCAACACTTATGCTTCTCTTCTACTTTCATCATTTTAGGTTCACCCTGAGAACTATAGGCCTTGAAGTGATTTTTTTTCTTTCAAATTGATACCCTTTTCCCATCTACTCTACCTACACTTGTGCTAATCTCATGTCTCTGATAAAAAAAAAAAGATACTAATCTCATGCCAATGTTATTTCCCCCAGAATTAAGGTTTGAATTTAGGTAGCTAGAATTTGCTGACAATTAGGTAGCTCATCGGCTCTTTGTCCCCCAATTCTATTCTCTCTTCTTGTATGTAATGTAAATTTGCAAAAACCAAATTCTACACAGTTTTATAATCTTATGCTTTTTCTGAATCTATATTTTACTCTTCATTACTATACAAAACAAGCTGATGCCTCCGATTTTTTCTCTTTCTTTTCTGATTTTATAACAAATTGAATACAGAATGACTGCACTATAAGCTGAATAACCTGTCAAAGTCTGACGACAATGAATTAAAGAATTTATGGTACTGCACTGTGCCATATGTAGTTTGTCGTACTCAAGACAAGAACAATAGCGATTCAGGTCTGTCACAGAAAAGTAATGGCCCGGTGGTGATAACTTTTGATACGATAATACAATTTATGAATATATAATTATGGTACAATATGTCATGAATAATACAAATTGAAACATGTTGATATAAAAAGGAAGACAAGTTCTGTTCAACAATTTATGAATATATAATTATGGTACAATATGTCATGAATAATACAAATTGAAACATGTTAATATAAAAAGGAAGACAAGTTCTGTTCAACAATTATTGTACAATTGGTATTACCCATTTGTTTGCTGACATATATTATGATTCAGTGAAAACTGACGATCTAGAATTGAGACAGGATTCGTAAGAGAGTGTGTTGGCTGATCATATTACAGAAGAAAGGACACCCGACCTTGTCGGAAATTTCCATCAACTCCACTTACCTATGCAACAACAATTTGTCTGCACGTTACACTTTTAATTCTCCATTTTATTGGTATTTGAAGGTTTCAGCTAAAATATTATCATGCTTTTAGTTGTTTTACTACTATACTATAGATTAGAGTGAGCATAGCATAGTGTTACTACAAGAATTAAAAGCAAAAGACAGTTGCAGGAACCAAGGCATGAATGCTGTTTTAAAGCAAATCCATCTGCATGCATTTCTGACTTTTTAATACATTCTCCTCCTTTTTAAACCACTTGTTTTTTCTTTTTGTATTGCTTTTTTGGGATCTTCTCTCTTCAGTATTTTTTGGTCTGAACCACCGGGTTTTCCAACACATTGGCCGGAACTAATCCGGTCTCGCTCCGGGAGGCAGCAGGGGAGGGAGGGATCCTCCCCCTATATGGAGCTGGCCCAAGGGAATTTTGCGCTTGATAGGAATCGAACCCAGATGGTTAACCTACCCTTGCCACTGGGCTACCCTCAAGGTTTCAATCTCACATATATGTCTTCATCATTTTCAACATTTCCACCTCCTTCTTTACGTATTTGTACAAAAGACTAGTCAACATATAACATTAAGCTTCAACATTAATATTACAAATATAATCTTTCTTTCCAAAAATGACATAAACAAAAATAAGCAATCTAATCCAACTCAATAAACTAGAGGAGACATGTGGAAGGGATGGACCCTTCTACACAATACAAAAGAAAACAGCTTCATAAAACAAAGCACAACACAAAATAAATAAAGACCAAAGAATATGGCATTTCTAAGGTCCCTTGGAACTTCTACAAAAATTGCCATAGTAGCAACCTCCCCTTTAGCTCTCTCTTCGTCTCTTTTATCTTCTCATCAAAACCCCAATCCCAAATTTTCTTCTTCACTATTTTTCTCACAAAACCAATTTGGTCTTGCCAAGAACTTAACTCGGCCTCCTTCGGCTATTAGCATGGATGCACCCACATCTAATCATACAACAATCTCTCAGGTTTTGATGACTTCCCTTTTGCTTTTACTTCATAATTCTTTAATTGTGGTTCAAAGTTTTCATCTTTTTGTTGTTTGTGTTTGTTTTGCAGAATGGTCATGCAGCGTTGCCTGAGTTGCTTGTAAGTTTTAAAGCCTTTTAATTTATCTGTGTCTTGGGTTTGGTTTGTGTTTTAGCGATTGGGTTGATTTTAGTGATTGGTTATTGTGCATTTGTTTGGTAGTGGAAAGAGTTGAGATTGATTACGAAACCGTGAATTCTGATTAAGTCAGTTTTTTTGGGTTGGAATTCTACGACAGACTGAGTTCATGGTGGATATGAAATGTGAAGGATGTGTTAATGCCGTCAAAAGTAAATTGCAAACTGTTGAGGGTATGCGGCATGAATTAATTCTTTAGTTATTTCATTGATTAGCTCTAAATAGAGATATTTTTAATCATGATTGTGCCTTTTCAATTTGGAAAAAAAAGGAGTGAAGAATGTGGATGTGGACTTGGACAATCAAGTTGTAAGAATTCTTGGTTCTTCACCTGTGAAGACGATGACTGAAGCTTTGGAGCAGACAGGCCGAAAAGCAAGGTTAATTGGCCAAGGGATCCCGGATGGTAGGTTTACCGAATTTTTCCAGATTTGGTTCTTTGAGTTTTTGTTTCAGTCTGTATTGGTGGTCTTTCAATCAGTTAGCTGGAGATTAAGCTTTCCATGCTTTGGCTTTGTTCTCCGTCTTTTCCCGTGAAACAAATTTTGTTGCCACTGATTAGTTGAATTGTTCAGACTTATTATTAATTTATAATTGCCTTTTCCTGTTATTGAACCTTGTAGTTTATACAGTCCTGTCCATTCTTGTCAATTTCAGGTCATCATAATCTCTACTTTATGTGCTTTGCCTATCATGCTGTAATCTTTGTTGTTCAGAAGAGTAAAATAGCTATGAGAAATTATTGCTAGTAATATCTTAATTATAAGAATCTCATGAACTTCATAATTGTGTTCCCACAAATGAACATTGTTTTTTGCATTTAGCTATTTGTTTTTGTTTTGGTAGTGTTGTGTTTTCTTTTATCTGGGTTGCCGCCTATGTTTTTATGTGTATTTATACTTTTCCCATTTCTCAGAACTGCTTGAAGAATAAAACATGCAGAAGTAGCTGTATCTAGACTTGACTATGTACATTAACAATGTTGTAATGTTCTTATATTTTCCTTGCCTTCCAGATTTCCTTGTGTCAGCTGCAGTTGCTGAGTTCAAAGGTCCGGACATTTTTGGTGTGGTTCGCTTTGCTCAAGTGAATATGGAGTTGGCTAGGGTTGAATCCAACTTCAGTGGATTGTCACCAGGGAAGCACGGTTGGTCCATCAACGAGTTTGGCGATCTGACCAAAGGTGCAGCTAGCACTGGAAAAATATTTAATCCAACAAATCACGGAACTCCGAACGAGGTATCATCAAAATTCTTATATTCACTCCCTGCTATTGCTAAGAAATGGAAACGAAAAACGTTACACTTTTAGTTAGAACAATCAATTGCCTCACATAATACTGATTCGATGGGAAGGGATCTACAGATTGAAAATTCTCTTTCTTGCATTGCGTCTTTGGTGGGAAAACTTCTCATCTGAGTTCCTTGATTTATCAGGCGCTTGGTGACCTGGGAACACTGGACGTGAATGAGAAAGGTGAGGCCATTTTCTCTGGAGTGAAAGAGAAACTACGAGTTGCAGAACTGATCGGCAGATCAGTAGTAGTATATGAAACTGAAGATAGATCAGACAAAGGTGTGACAGCAGCAGTGATAGCTAGAAGTGCAGGAGTAGGGGAAAACTACAAGAAGCTCTGTACATGTGATGGGACGACCATATGGGAAGCAACTAATAGCGATTTTGTTCAGAGTAAAGTCTAACAATGGCGATTTTGTGTTCATCTATGTAAGTCTGTGGTGGTACTTTACTTATTGAATGAATAAAATCAGACCACTCCATTTATTTCATGGATGATCTTCAACCCAGGAAGCCTCTCGCACTGTGTAATAACACAAATCGTCGAAAATGGCCAACTTGTCACAATTATCATTTCCCATTTTTCATGTTACAATTGTGTTGCATGAAGGAAAGAATATTAAAATTTATAATTTTTTCATGTTAATCTCCAAAATCCCTGAAAATAAATGATATATAATATAATTAAGCAGGGTTTTGGTTTAGCTTATAAAACGAAACAAAAACACGGATGAACATGATTGAAATATGAGTTGGAAAATACTTGCTATTTAAACTTGTGTGTATATCAATTATAAACATATATTTGTTACTTTAGAAAATATAAAAAATCATTATTGATTGTGTTATCTTAATTAGGTAATACGACATCGTTAATAAGGAAAAAAAAAGGGTGAAAAACATCTTAAATAGTATAGAGAAAAGCCATATAGAACATGCGTTATAAAATATGGGGAGTATTTATTTTGGAGTTTCTAAGAAAATTTTAAGACTGAAAAAAAAAAAGTCTCCGATGCTAATGAACACTCATAAGAATTTTAAAAATCTTAAATAATAATATTTCTTTCGTCTTAAAATATATTTTAAATTAATATTTTAATTGCTTCTAAATAAAGACTATATTATACTATCTAGCAATACACAAAGGAACAAGTTTTAAATCTCTAAAGACGATTTCCACAGTTGAAAAATAAGAACCAAACATCATGAAGCTGTTGTTCAAATTTCACAGCGATTCAACAGTTCAAACTCCAACAAATGGTAAAAAAAGCTGCTGGTCAGAATAAGTTAAAGGGATTATTATACAAATACCAATTTTTTAATTATAGTGTACTCTTTTATAACTGATTTTCTAATTTATCACTTAGTCAAAATCAAACCTTCATAATTTTTTTGAAAAAATATTCACTAACTTCAATAACTACCCCAATTAACTTTTAAAATTATTATAATTGAATTATTTTTATTGAATTATCTATGTGTAAAAATTCAAAAAAAAAACTCTCTTCTAATATTACCAGCCTCAAACATTAAATGAACCACCAAAAATAAGATGGACACATAATAATATTCTCATCAAATTGAGTGAATACGTCCTCATTTCCTCATTCAACAATATAGAATTTTAAGTTGGATACTTCTACAGTTACATTTTTTAAAAAAATATTTTCACATTGTACATTCTAAAAAATGCCTGTGTAATTTTTTCGTTTGAAAGAGACAAATGTCACGCTATAGCTTTACAAATAGACAAAAAAAATAACATAAATTTATTTTCATTACAAAATATAAATTTTGTGTAATTTTTTTATTTTTAAGTTACATAATTTTATAAATATTACATAATAAAATAAATAATTTATATAAAAATTGAAACTTTTAGAAGCAATTTAATGATATTTCATGTGTCCTCACCAAGTTGAGTGAATACGACCTCACCCAATAATTCACAGAATAATCTAACAACTTGGTACTTCATGGTGAAATTAGACCTGCTAATTCAGGTTGACGGGTCGGGTTTGTGTCGTGTCGATATGACCTGTTAACACGATTAACCTAAACTCAAACCTGACCTATTTAATAAACGAGTCAGAAGTGAAACATAAACCCGACCCGTTTAATAAACGGGGTTGGCGAATTGACTCATTTAACTGACAGAGTAGATTAAACTAACAATTTCTGACTAAAAAGGAATTAAAGAGGGTGGGATTAGACATAGCAAGTGATACAAATTCAACTTTTTAATGTTATGTCATAAATAATGATATTCGATAAAAAAATTCACTAACACGATTAATCAATTTAATTGACGCGAATTATCTTATTTATTTATATGAGCTAACATGTTAAATAAGTTAAAAATTAACCTATTTATTAACATCTATTGCATAAACTTCAAATCTAAAAATATGTTTAGAACTATTTTTTAAAATATATGAACTCATATATGTTTTTTCATATTTTTATATTAAATTTTTTTATATGATTTTAATATTTTATTTTATAAAATTATTAATAAATTTTTAGCAGGTTATAATCAGATGTTGTCGAATTTATCTGTTTAACAAGATTTTTAATGGGTTATAAATGGGTCAACACATGTACAACCCAAACCCATTTATATCAACCCAAACTCACTTAACTTTGTGTCGGATCGTATCAAATTGACGGTTGTTGATCTAGGTGAAATTGCTAAACTAAAATACGCAAAAATTTCGCACTTGTGAGATGACAAATTATTGGAATAGAACGCAGAGAGGAATGAGCAAAAATGTTGAATCACTTTTCATGGAAGTAAATAAATGAGCTATTTATTAATCTTGTCCTCCTCATATTGCTACGCCATCATCGTTTTGTCACACTCCACTTTTCTACAATTTGATTCTTGTTCAATTAATTCATTTGTGGCACAAATATTGCTTTGAAAAAGGCAGACAAACGAATAAAAAAGATTATCACTAATGTTTCACTACCAACATCACAAACTCCTTGAAAAATCTTTCATCTAAATGTATAAATTGAGTGTCTTGCCTTATCAGAAGCAACATAATACACAAAAGAGATTTGTTATAGCAATGTCAAACACTTTCTTCCGCTTGCTGCTGATCTTTCTATGTCTCTCTCATCTTGTTTCTTCGAACGCTGCTCCTGTTACAAGTATGGTATCTCAAGTCTCAACATTTCTGTTCAGTTAAAAAATCTTCCTTTTATCTCAGCTTATATAACCAAATTGGGTTGTTCATATTTGCAGGAATCGGAAGGTTAATGCATGGACCTGATATTCTTCCAGCTGGAGAGAATACTCACATGGTACTTAAAAAACAAACCTCTATATATTCATTGTCTGAATTGATCCCAAAAAAATACACACTCTGAAGTATTCATGTTAAAATCACGGACGTTCTTTCTTGAATTCTGTAAACATATGTTTGTTCACAGGTAGCTAAAGAGACGATAATCCAGAATGGAAGGATGACAGTGGAAGTAAATGATTATCCAGGACCCGGGGCCAACAACAGGCACACTCCAAGGTCACAGTTTGGGAGATGTGTGGACTGCTAGTTTAATTTTATCAGGATTTACAGATGTTCATTTATACAGCTAGCAGTTCACTTTCTGTAATTGGTTTTGTTGGTCACTCAATTATGCTAATTAGGAAGTTCTTTATTGGTTTTATATATTGGGGGAAGTAATTGGTATATTACTTGGAAGTTTACTGCAACTAATTGCATGTGTAAGTGAGGTTATACTAATGAGTGTGGAATTGACGATTCAGAATGTAATTTCGCTACTTGTAAGCATTATCAGCTATAAAAATGAAGTTTTACTTGCCCTTTTAATCCTGTAAAACATTTCTGTCCTGAACAACCTGATCGGGCTGCTTTTTGATCTCTGCTTTCTGATTTTCCTCGATCAACTTCGTTTATTGCATTTGCATATGATTAATGCCTACTGAATTTTCCGGCATAGGCCGCAAAATTGGACAGAAAAATCTGATTAAATTTATCTCTGAGCAGAAATAAAAAGTGATGGCGTAAATATTGGAGCAGCATTACCCCTCAATTGATTATCTTTAAGTTGCAGTGTAACTTTTATCCTTAAGTGGGGAATAAAAGGAAAAGCAACAGTATATAGAATAAACCATTTAACCTTCTTTACAAAGGCATGTTGATGTTAGGTAAACCACTAAAAGGAACTGGACAATATGGCAATCTTAGTTCGTGGGATCACTTTTCATATCTTTATAATATGTTATGTTTGAATTTCTGTGAATAAATCTATGTTGTATGGGAAAGGTCCTCGAACCCTTTTTGTGCAGTAAGTGGAGAAGGGTAAAGTTGCATTATATGCTTTGAGAGGCAATCTAAAAGATAATACACTCAATCTTTACAAAAAGGTGACATCTATAGTTTTAATCTTTGTGAAGACTTTTGAAGCTTAGACCTTGAATAGTTAGGTTTCTGTTAAATGTTTAAGCTCAATGTGCATGCATCACTTGCTTCTGTACGTCAAATTCCAGTAAAACTTCAGATCATGATATATAAAACAGCAGCAAGAAATTAAATTAACTGTTCCGCATCAATATACAATCAAGAATTGTGAATGGATTTTTCTTGTTTCATAGCCCATACCGGTATATAAAATACCAACGAAAGCTTATGTTTTAGAGCCAAACAGTCTTCTAGGCGTCTGGAGATGGAGCAGCTGCAGGTTGTGCAGATGGTGCTGCAGAAGGGTTGCTAGCCAAAAATCCGAGTTTCTTGATCAGCTCGTTCGCAATTAACTCATTCGCACTGTCTGACGGATGATACTCGTCCCAGAAAACATATTTGCTTCTGTCCTTGCAGAGTGTTGACGCTGGCACACAAGTCAGAGCAGGCCTAATTTTCCCAAACGAGCAACACGGTGAGTCCGAATTGGAGAAACCTGCATTACACCAAAAGAACTGTGAAACGAGTTCTAAAATGTGCATATTCAGCATAATTTGCAGACACAGAATTAGCATTGCACACACCGTATTTTGAAGGATTGCTGATCACATCATTAACTACATCGTAGGCATCTCCGAATTTGAAGCTTGAATTAGGAAGTTGTGCATCTATCTTTTCCAATAACTTGCTTGAAGCTTGATTGAAGCTAAGTGCCAGTTTATTAGTTCTGTCCTGACAGTCCCCTGATGAGCTTAGAACCCTTTGAAGTGGGATGCATCCCATTGGACCTAGACCGAACACCATTAATGTTCGAGCCCCCATGCTATGCAATAACTGAAGAATATGCAGCACATTCGATCGCAAAATTGGATTAAAACGCTTGGAAACATTAAGTTAACAGATTGATTTGATTGAATACTACCTTAAGTTGTCCTTCTAGAGTGTTCATCAGGTAGTCAATAAAACTCTGATCATTGTAAGTCCAAGAATCGCTGTAAACTGGCATCAGATAATTGTTAATGAAATCGTTGCTTCCCAAAGCAACCACATAACGTGCTTCTTCAAAGAACTTCTGTGCTGCTTCTTTGCCAATTTTTTCAGTTATCAGTTGCTGTGTTCCACCGAACAACTCAATCTGTTTGTCCAGAGAAAATCTCTGAATCTGCAAAATACCATTCAAAATTTCAGCCCAAAACATGAATTTCAAAACCCAAAAAATATATGTGAAATGAAATCCTATGTGGATAATTGAATACTAACAAAGTATCCACCAGTTTCGTTCAAAATTCCACCACCACCAGACGCATAATTCACTCCATTTTCCAGTATAACATCTTCACTCAAAGAGGGGTCTAAAAATGCAGGAGGCCGAGGAAGACCAGCACGATCACCTACGTCAAAATCAAAGAAAATTTTCCATATGTCACACATTCAAATGAATAATAGCTAGGCTGAATCATACCTATTATATCTGCGACGGTTCGACCATTAGTGAACCTCCCATTAGGCAAACCATTGCCAAAATCTATACCGTACCATGGCAGGCTAGCCTGAGCAAGACTCCTACTTAAGTACCTATTATTACCAACATCAGATAACGAATCTCCGAAAATGAACTGCACAACCTTGCATTGACATCCATTACTGAAAATTCCTAGAATGGTCACTGCAACAATGGTTAGTGCTGCCACAGACTTCATTGTTATGTGTTCTTGGATCTTTGTTTGCGATATTGAACACGTAAATGTGCAGAACCCACGATCAACAAGTTATAAGACATTCGATTTAAGACATTAAAGTAGTTAGTTTGATGAACCAACTGGCATACTCATTCAAACCTACTGCAACTACCCAACTGGTGTGTTGTTACAACAGAATTTGCAAGGACTAAAAATGTTTGTATTGCATGGTGACTTCAGTAAATTGGAACCAAATAATTATCTCAACCCAGACGCTGAGATGAAGCGTGTGCATCACTATAGTAGGCTAATTACGGCTGATTGGTTGTTAACCTAATTGTTTATCAGAATTATGGAGAATTGAGGGCGCGTGAGGAGGGTATTGAAATTTGGAATTTGCTGAAATGTGTTGAACAACTCTTTAATGACTTGCTGGGCTGTACAAAATCTTGGATTATGTGGTTTTTACTTTTGGTTTGTTCTAGACATGGGAAAAGAAAAGGAGTTGGATATAACAGTGCAGAAACATTGGCTGGTCAAATATCTGAGCTTTAAAGTCAACGAATTTCTCTGAGAATTTTTAATGCCTGCATTTACACTTTGATATTTGTAAATGTTGGAGGGAAGAGGACATTGCTTTATCCTCTTTTCATTTTTCGTTTTAAAATAAATTGTCATTTAATATTTTGTATATAAATTAATAATACTTTAATACTCTCTATTTTTAAATAAATTTTATATTAAACTTAAAATTTTATTTTAAAATAAATATTTTTAAAATTGAACAATTTTCTTGAAAATATCTTTATTAAATTATATCCTCATTCTTTAAAAATTAAAAAATCTTTTTTCTCTAAAATTAAAAGAAAAAACTCTGTAGTATCAAATATTTTAAAACACTATAATAATAAATATTTTAGGATATTGAATTTTAAATAAAGATGAAATATGTTTTTATTACTTATTAAAGTTATTTCTTAAGTTGTGTATCTATTATTAAAATAATACTTATTTAAAAATAGAGAAAGTATGTATTAAGTTGGTATTCAATGTATTATTATATTATTTTATTTGAGTACATTAAAAAATTATTAAATTAAATTAAATTTATGTTAAAAATATAAAACTAATAAGAGTAATTTAGAAATAAATTATTAAATATTATATTAATAATATAAAAAATAATAATTTATTTTTAAAAACGACACTAATTTAAAAACAGAGAGAATAAATTTTTTTTTTTCACAGTTAAAACCAGTCATGTTTTTTTATTAAAAATAAATTAGGCTGGGTTTAGACAATTTCATTGATGTTTTGGTGTGCTCTTTCATTGGCATTTCGCTCGGAAAATTACGCGAATGTCCGATTTTGTGTTTTCAATTGTAAGAATGTCAAGGTGTGTTTTGTTCATTTTTGTTTATGTCAGTTCTAGTTTATCAATTATGTGAATGCCCGATTTTGAGTTTACAATTGTAAAATGGCCTGTGTATGTTCATACATATATTTAGTGTTCATTTTTGTTCATATATAGAGAGAATAAAAGGTGAAATTTTTACATTTTAAAACATGAAATCGGGCATTTATATAATTGATGAACTAGAATCTGTCATAAACAAAAATGAACAAATATACATTGATATTCTTATAATTTTAAACTTAAAATGTAGTAGTTTTGCATTTCACTTGGAGGAATGTCTCGAGCTATTTGTCATTTTAG
>CANYCX011087740.1:0-13890 GCA_948193385.1 Breynia disticha f. nivosa | reverse complement strand
TTGACACGAATACGACACGATTAATAAACGGGTCGAAAATTCAAACACGAACACGACACACTAATAAACGGGTTGACACGACACGACACGATTAAATTCGATTGACCCGACACGACACGACACGACACAGCACGAGACAATTTGTTATGACACGACCCGACATGACACGTCACGACACGAATTGTGAAAAATTCAAATAAATTTTTTATTAAAAAGCTCCAAATATTCATATTACAAACAACAATATTAAAACAAACAATTCTAAACATAACAAAATAAGTATAGCATAAGTAACAATGTTATTATGTTAAAAATAAGTTCTTTGTTTCAAATGATTCGAAGTAGAACTCGAATGAAATGAAATAACTTCTTTTTTTCGTTTAGATTCAACTCCATCATCTTATTCAAAGCGTCAACTTCATGCTCTTTAAACTCTAAAATTCCAAAATAAAATTAAGTGTTATAGTATTATAAGAAATAAAAATATATTAATAAAATGTTAGCATCAGCTTACGTTTTAACCCATATATCCAATCTCGAGTGCACGTTAATGCTTCAACAACTTCAGATTTTTGTGGTACCTGAACAAATGTTAACAAGGATCAAGAAGCTTACATTTGCACAAAGATATGATACAGAGAGAAACATGAAAATAAGCATAAGAATGAGTCTCACTGAGATAAGGTCATTTATGTTTCACAAATGTTAACGAGGATCAAGAAGCTTACATTTGCAATTGAGGCAATATATTTATCAGCTCCGTAGTGGAAATGAGTTCCTCCACCTGGAAATACTATTTTATCTCCTTTCACAACCATCCAATTTTGATCGGATTTCTCGTGTGCAAGGTGAGTGTGGGGTATGTTCGCCTTGTGCACTTCGTCTCTACTTTTTGGCCACTTAATTGGTACCTGAACAAGCAAAGTAAGTCAAGGGCACACATCTTACACCAATAAGATTACATCAACACAAATTTCAGAACTTTTCATGAACTAGAAAGAGAGAATCATCACCTTGTACCCTGGTGGAGGAGGGATCAAGCAATTAAATCGCCTTTATAGAGGTGGACAATGACGTTCATAGTGCTCCATCACAGAGAGATCAAGCTGCAATCTCAATTGATAAATGAGATTTCGGTCCAAGCAGGGAATGAGTTCAGAATGCTTATCGTCGCAAACCTTCAAAACCCACAGGATGGATATTGTAAAAACAAACTAACAGATAAGTAGAAGTGTAAACAATGCCTCGATCAATAATATGAAAAAAACAAATGCTCACAGGAAAGCTCTTTGGTATAACATCATCCTCTCCATGTTCCTGCGCAAATTTTGACGAATCATCTCCTCTGGACTCTGCATCATCATCCCCGCCCAAATAAGACGACCCAAGCTTCCTCAAGGATTTTCCATATTCTATAGCTGATGCGGCGTGGTTTTGCGAGCTAAATCCGGATCCATAAAAGAAGTAAACAAATCCAAGAAACACAGCTACAACACAGGCAGAAGTGATTACTCGCTTCTTCTGCCCTCCATCAGATCTTCCTCTCATCATTTACGTAATTCAAATATAAGCAAACAAATCCGTCCACCCTCAAACACTAAAAGATCATAATGCAGATCTAATTCACTCAAAAAAATATCTCTACTCCAAACTCAACACCAGAAGTGGAGAAACAATCAAGTTTGTTCAAAACACAGAATTAAACCTGCAAAATTCGAGCAAAAACCATAACATAAAATACCACAAAGTCATACTCAACTCAATCCCGTGTCTTTTAAAACTATCAACAAGCCAAACGTATGAAGCAAACGACGGATCTAATTCATGTAAAAAAGCATTAATCAATAACAAACATTAAATGAAAGCTTGAGATTCATGTCAATTTATTAAACTGATACCTGACATTACTTTCAATTGAGGAGACATCATTTAGACAAGTACAGTACATGAATATGAATCGAAGAAATTGAAGAAACAGGAATTAGAAAGAAAGATTGAGAAAAATGTAAACAGAGAGAGCTTACAGGAAGATGAGAAGGAATGAAGAGAGTAAGATTAGATGGTGTGGAAGTAATGGAAGGAAAGAGAGCAGGTTTAGATTAGATCTGTTGGCTTTTGCTATTTTTGGATGCATCAATGCACTACCACACCGCACTCCACTCTATTCAGAATTTATGATTAAATAATTCGATTATAATATAATATAAATAATATTATACGATTATAATAAAAATTATACAAATTAAATGTGTAATTAATGTCAAATTAATAAATTGAATAACAAATATGGAAATATGTTAAATTAATTAATTGGGTTGACGAAGTTATTTAAGGAAGGAATGAAAAAACAGCATAGAAATATGGCAGTCATATGCATCTTCCATATGGGTTGAAATAAAGACAGCTAAAAATAGATTGGAATAAATGTTAGAAGACTTGGATCTACACCGTTATTTAAGCTGTAATACTTTATTCATTTCTAAATAATTTTCACATATTTTTTTAAGTAATTTAAGATAATAATTAAAATATTAATAAATTACATTTTTATATTCAGTTTATTGTGTAAACTAATATTAACATTATCGTTTATTACAATATGAATTGGTTTAAATTTTAAGAATAATATAAAATATTAAGTAAAAAATTATTAAGTTTATGAAACAATGAATATTTTGAAATAAATTAATTTTGTACATAAAATTGTTATTTGAAAAAGGAGAAGTATAAATAAACCATAGAAAATTGAGGAATAGGTGTTAATTTTGGTGAGAAAATGATGTTTAAGTCTAAGGTCAGGGAAAGTCACCGGTTCGAAGAGTAATTACAGTAGTATTAACATATGTCTCACCTCAAAGAGACTAGCGGGAATTTGAACCTGTGATTGTCAGGATACGAATGATTTTGTGATTACAGGAATAGTTGTTAGTAATGATTGGGTAATGTGGTCTTGTGAGAAAAATGGATGAACGACAATTATTACAAACAAGAAAGGAAAGGCATATATTTTTCGATGATTGAGTTGGTTAGATGTAACGATGATTATTGTCGGCGAGGTAATTTTGGTTTTGTTTTTCAAACTAATTAACAAACTCCTTCGTTGTAATGTTTGTTTCTTACATTGATAGATTTATGTGTATGGGAAGAAAGTGGTTAATGAAAGAAAAGGTGGCGTTTAAATAAAGAAGCATGATGAGATGAGATGAGATGAGATGAGATGCGGGAATGGAACGCGGAATGAGTTGGGGCCACGGAGCTGATTTTTCGCATTTGCATGTGAATTGGTGGAGCCATGTCCTATACCTTCATTTCATAAATCTTGGCTCTTCATCTTTCTTTTCTTTTCAAGGCCGAAATTATCTTGGTCGGAATTATTATTTTTAGGGTAATTTTTTTGCTTTTTTTTTATTTATTTTGTGTCTGATTATTATTTATTTTTTGTATTTTTTAAAAAAAATTAAATGATACTCAAGTTTTTTCACAAACTAATTTAAGTTGAGATTTTTTTTAATTAGTTTTGTTGATATGAGGTGTGTAATAGGTGGGTATGTGTGATATAAATAAAGAAGGTAAGGGATGGGAGCATGGAACGCGGAAGACTGCAATGGAGTAATGGAAGCAAAAAAGAAGATTCCCATTGTTTGTGTGGACTTACAATCCACCAAGCAACACCGACTACACTTGACAATACAAATTCTATGGTGGTGTGGGTTCCACAGACGGCCTTCCACCCTCAATCTTTCTTGAGTTTCGAACTAAAAGCTCGTTAACTCATATAAAGGCTTTGGATTGTGTTACATCTAACACCATTGGCCCAATGGATCCGCCTCCGGATTTAGGAAAAGCACATTTGATATATATATATATATATATATATAATGAATTTGCTTGTTTTTAAGTATTTTAGGTTGCGAATTTAATTAGAAACGCTTGAAACGTAATTTATTCAATTAAAATTGTTAGTTACACAATTAGTGAGATAAAAATATTATAACAATAAATAATAAATTCTATATCATGAATCGCATAGACTCTTCGTATAATTTTTCTAAAAAATAATAATAAACTTAATATAATCATATTTAACTGCACATTCAAAAAAAATGAACAATTTATCTCTAAAAAATATTTAATGAACATTGTACAAATAAAACTAAATTTATATTTTTATAAACCTAAATATTTGTTTTCATAAATTCTGTAAAAGTTATGTTTATATATTTTAATTCGTATTTATATATTAAAATAATTAAATAAATGAGCGCTTCCAAAAGGGTTGATGATTAGATGTTTGGAATTATTTGACATAAAAATAGCGTAAAAAAAAAGAGAAGAATATGAAAAATGAGAAAAGGAAAGGAAAGCAACGTCAATAGTGAAAAAGGAAAGCTTGGGGGACTTTTATTATGAGTCTCCTCTTTGAGGCAACGAATCTTAATAGTTTGATTTAGTAAAAATAAATTTGGACTTTTAATTTATTCAGCAAAAAATAATTTTAATTTTACATAATCTGTATATTTTTAGTTAAATAAAAAAAAGATCTCATTAAATTCCTAGTCAATTGCTTCATATTAAAATTTACCGAAAGCTTCGGGTTTCCAAATTCAAACATCTATTCTATTCTATTCATACTACTACTACTACTAGCCTATCTATTATTGATCTGAGTATGACTAATGAGTAATGACCTCCCCACTACAACGGTCCTGATCTTTCCACGTGTCATTTAATCAGACCGGGATCATTCGACAAGAATGATAGCTCAGCACGTGCGCAATGGGACCCCCACCATTTTCTCTAAACTGAAGCTACTCCTGAAAAAGGTTTTTGCAGACAGTTTTTTTTAGTGAAGATGCAAAGAAAAGGCTTTATTTTATATGAGTATTATATAATATTTTATAATATTATTTATAAAATTATTTAATTTTTTATTTTTATTCTATAATAATTTTTATTATATAATAAAAATATAATTTTATATTATGTATTTTTTAAGCTATATAATTTTACACATATTATATAATAAATAAACCATCAAAATGTAAAATTACAAATTCAACAGCAGTAAGCACATCCTCGCCAACACTAAATGAGGTCCAAATCCAATAATTCATGTTTTTCGTATTTGTCAAAGTTTCTTTGAAAACTTACTTCATTCCCCTTTATTCATCCTTAACTAATAGAACCACCAAGCGTGTAAATCAACTGAAGTAGAGTTGTTCTAGCTTAACTAGAGATCTCGAGTTCGAGTCCTGGGTATGCAGCTGCGTTAAAACTACTTGGTTGGGAGAGTTTTGCCGCTCTTGTGGACGATGATTAGTCTGGGATGTCTAAATACTTTGTAGTGCAGACAAAAAAAATTCTTTAATTAATAGATTTAGGACAATCAAGTGTTAATCCAGCTACAACTCAAATCTTATGTGAGATTCAACGGGATGTCCTCAGATTCGAATCTAAATAAAAACACCGAGTAAAAGTTGCACCTGTTGTTTCAAATCTCGCACCTTGAAGATACATCAAGGGAGGGCCAGGTAAATCGTGGAAATGTTCTACGTGGTATTATAGAGGGATTCGATGCATCAGCCCACCATTAATTCTAGTCTAGGTCTTTAGCTAGCTTATTCAGACGTATGGCCTTTCGAATTTAAACGACACATTTGCTGTTCTCTTTTTTTTTTTTTGGGTCTAAACCCCCGGTATCCTCGACACATTGGCCGAGACTAATCTGGATTCGGAGCGAGAGGCACAGCTCCTCCCTCACGAAGGCGACTCTCCTCGGACTCAAACCTGGGTCCAAACTTTCATGGGAGGGTTGGATTGTCAATCCAACCAACAATTGGTGGATCACATTTGCTGTTCTCTACGCAATCACTTCTACGTTATCTGTCTGGAAATATGTGAGAGGCATGCAAGAAAAAGTAACAAGCAGATCACAGAACTACAAATTTGGTAAATCATCGTTCCTGCCAAAACGATTTCATGTTTTTGCAATTTTAATAATACTGTCATAAACACGTGTATTAACCAAAAAAAAACTATGCTGCTGAGTAAGTTCAAGAATGTCTTCACAAATACATATTGAATTAGTTATTATGCTGCAATTTTTAGCACAGCATGCACTGTAACTGTAAAGTGGCCAAGGCAGAGAATGAGTACATATATTTTTTTTTTAATAAATAAACCTTCCCCCAATCGCTCCAACCCAGCTAGGCTGGTTCCGAGCTCGTAGGGCATTCTATCCTAGACAACCCAACGATGCTGACCTCGAATGAGTACATATTTAGTTATCATGCGGCAACTTTTAGTTAATTACACACTGCTTAGTGACAAGACTGATATTGTGCAATTATACAGCGTCCAGTCAGTGGTTCCATTGAGAAAAAACTGTTCTTTTATATGGTTCACAAGCCAAATGGAAGTAATCAATATGTAAACCAGTATGAAGAAATCAGCAGCATAACAGTTTGAAAATATTGACAACAGATCAACCCAATCATACAACACTATAACTACCATGCTTCTCCATCATATATTCAATATAAGTAGCTATATGAAATTAGCTATTTCTAATCATTTGCTGCTGATAAATACTCGTACGACATTGCCTGATACTGCCAACTTAAATCTACAAAGACTTTCCAAGTTTAACACTTCACTAGTTCAAGTATATATCATGACTAGATAGAATAAATTAACCAGGAAAGTGAGAGATGCTTTTCAATTACATTGAATTTGATTTAGGCTAATAATAACTAACGATCCACATTATGCATAGCTGCAGGCAATGTGCTGGAGATTTAAACTTCATTCTTGACAGCATTGATGAAGTCCTACATGTCTCCTAAGAGGAAAAAAGATTTCGTCCGAACTCCTGTGCGTGCTACAAGATCATTTTCCAGTCTCATGACCTGCAATTCATCGTGTTTATTACTCAAAGGTTACTCAAAAATATTCAGGATGTTCTTACTTAATCATAATATAATCACCAGAAGTTGACAATTCTGCAACAAACTATTAATAAATTAGGCGCCAAATAACTGTTTGCAGATGAAGAATGATCGATCACTGACATCAATGCACGCAAGTTTATACAAAAAGGAAGATCCATTAATTATACAAGGCACTCAGGTTAAACTATTTATATGCGAACTGCATCTTACTGATAAAGAAAAACAATGGATTATGAAATGAGCCTCAATTTCATCCCTTCAAATTAAGCACCGAACTCCTTGATGCAACCAATATCTTGCATACAAATGTTTTCTTGTTACAAATCTAATGAGAATTGAGCGTTGCTCATGAATCTCTTCGAGCTTGTATAATGAAAAATCTTAACACAAGGAAGCTAAAAATGTGATGTGCTTATAAAAATAAGAATTTAAACATTATATTAAAGTAAAAGTAGATTGTTATAATTGCGATATTTGACAAGGCACATGACCGACACATGATAACATAAATAAAATATTTAGTACAGACTAGGGGTGTAAATGAGCTGAGCCTCACGCGAGCGGCTCGGCGTTCGGCTCAGTAAGAACTCGTTCGTTACTCAACTCGTAAATAAATGAGTCACGTTTAAACAATAATTTAGGCTTGTTCTATAAACGAGCCGCAATTGAACACTTAAAAGCTCGGCTTGGCAAAACTCGTGAACAAGTTCATTTAAGAGTTTATGAAGATTTTCGTTTAAGTGCTCGTGAACATGATTGTTTAAGTGTTTGTAAATAGACTCGTTTATTTTATATTATGTATGACATAGTTAATAATTTATTTTATAACTTATAGTCTTATATATACATAGTTTGTAAAATATTGTGTTAAATAATAAAATAGATACATGTTGTGTCTTGTGTAGTTAATAATTTATCTTATAATGTATAGAGCTATAGTCTTATGCACAAATCTACATAATATTTTTATTGTTCTAAATTATTTTTAAATAGTTCAAATAATGAAATAAATACATATTGTTTTTTTATGTATAGTTAATAATTTATCTTGTAATTTATAGAGTTATAGTTTTATACATAGATCTACGTATTATTTGGAATGTTTTGAATTATTTTAAACTCTTGTAAATTATAAAATAGATACAATTTGTATTTAATGTGTAGTTAATAATTTATCTTGTAACTTATGGAATTATACTTTCATACATATGTTTATATACTCTTATATAAACTCGTCAACAACATTGTTTATGAGCTCTTAATAAACTCGTGAACATGCTCATTTAGAGATTCGTTTAAGATGCTCACCTTAGGCATAAACACAAGTTTGTTTTAGCCTCGTGAACACGCTCGTTAGCCCACAAGCATTAAGTGAACCAAGCTTAAACAACAATTTGCATTTGAACTTTGATGAAAAGCTCAGTTCAAGCTCGAACTCGTAAAATTTTAACGAGCCGAGATTGAATATTCTAAAATTCAGCTCAGCTTGATTACAGCCCTAAAAACAGTAAAAAAGATATTTAGGAATTTCTATATGTGATAATTTGAGAAAGTAAATTAGTAATTGAAAATTATTTTCAGATTGAGACATACACTTATGAAAAAAAAAATATTTAATTTACAAAATATTTCATTCATATTAAAATTTTCAATTCAAATTTAGAATAGCATGTTAATTTAAAGTATTATTACTATTATTAAAAATACTAAAAAAATTCTCATAAAAATACTAAAAATAAAAAAATTATTTTTATAAACACATACTTTTGTATAAAATAATTTACATAAATTAATAAAATTATAAATATCATAATACACACGTCATCCAACTTCATCACGAATCTCAACTGCTAATTATTTCTAACATAACAAAGTCGATTGTTTAATTCTTACCAAAGAACAAATAAACATGTAAAGCTATAAAAATAGCTCATACAAATACTTTAACCTACAAACATTGTCTGTTATGCATTATCTAAACATATGAACTATCTAATGTTTTTAGGGCTCCCTTTGTTTCAAGAATTTCATTTTTTAGGAAAATATTTTTTTAATTTTTTGACGTTTGTTTTGGTAAGAAAAAATGTCAACAAAAAAAGAATTCCGAGTAAAAAGGAAAATCAAAATCACTTCAAGTTATTTTCAAAGAAAATATTCCACATTAATCATAGAATTACATTTTTCAAGTTTATAATCATTCTTGCATTCTTACACCTAAAAATGCTTACCTTTCCTATAAAAAAACATAAAAATAATTTTTCATCTCATTTTTCATGTAATTGTCAAACAAAAGAAAATAAAATTCAAGAATTAATTTTCCACGGATGAATATTTTCCTAAAAAATTCATTTCCCGCCAAACAAACGGAGACTAGAAGAAAAAACAAAAAAGTAAGGCTCCGTCTGCTTGGAGGAATTCATTTTTCAAAAAAAATATTTTCATGATTTTCCAACGTTTGTTACCAATAAAAAATAAGTTAACAAAATTACAATTTAAAAATCAATAAAAAATAATAATTATTTTTTTATTTTAAAAAAAATCTCTCTTATCTAAAATATAAAATTATATTTTTTATGTATTTTTAAATATTTGAGTATGAAATGTTAGAAAATATGATTTCGAAAAATAAGATTCTAAAACATGAAAAATATTTTTCACTGGTAGTCAATTTCTGCGAAACAAACGGAAGGTAAAAATCCAAAAAAAATATATTTTTTTAAAAAGAATACACATAACTTCCACAAATATATATAAGCATAAAATATTTTAGAAGTTAGCTAGCTGCTGAAACGTACAAAATTGGTTGACAATGATTGTGTGATCTTTCCAAAATCTACATTTATTTAATGAAGTAACCGAACTTGTAGATTTCCCACAACTGAACTGATCATTAGGGTTTATGTTATAATGGACTTTGGTGACTTATTTAAATGATATCTCCTCTTTAGGGAACAACCAAGACAGATACGAAATGGGTTGTGTATATGCATCATAAATATTCAAAATGTAGTCCAAGCAAATGAAACTGGAACAGTTTACTGGTGAAAAAAAAAAGAGAAAACCAATAGTTTTCTAAGATTTCCTTCCATTAATCTATATTTGGTCAAAAAAATTCTGATATGAAACTCCATTTTTCTGCTCAAAATCATCAGAGACCATGGCATGAATGCCCACAAGGTTTGTCTTCATGTTTGATACCAAATTTGGTAAAAGTAGATGAGGCAAAAGAGGGAAAAACAAAGAATAGTAAAGTCACAGACTCTTGAAATGCATATTAATAGCTGACAGGTTAATATTTATGTATGTAGAGTGAGTGCTCTTCACAAATCTGACACAATTCCTCTTCAGTGCCTGGATTGATTTGCCAATACTCACACGACTTGATTTTTTTAAAAAAGGAAGACAGAATTTTGTAGAAATGAAAAAGAAGAAACAAGAAAAGCAGTGAAAAAAAGGGGACAGACAACACGATCTTGAAAATCTACTTCCTGTCATAAAAATAGGCTTTCCAATAGTACATATGTTTGAGGTTGAGTCATCCTTGTTCATCGCCTAAATTTAGCTTCTATAATTATAAACTCATCAAGTTTTGTTTGTTAATTTCGAGTAAAAAATTAAAAAAAAAACACACACAACAAAACATAATTTTATATCTTTTCAACCAGTTATGGAAACTAAAAGAGAAGTAGAAATGAAAGAAACTTCACCAAGTCTTTTCTTCTTCACTGACGATCGGAACTTGCAGTTGCACTTCCACTGCCAAGGGAGGAATGGATGAGAAAACTAGGAGCCAGATCACTGTGCTGATGGGGCAATTGCTGTTGCTGAGACGACGACGTATTAGAATTAGGTTTCTTTCTTCTCTTCTTCTCATAACTTATCCCTCTTGCTTTGGCTTGAGAATCCCTAACTTCCCTCAAAAACAACCTCACAGCGCGTGCACCAAACGGGTTGTTTTCCGGCTTCCCACCGTGTTCCTCAAAAGCTGCCCGGAGGCGTCCAATGAGAGCATCAAGGCTGCCCCAGGCTTGTCTAAGAGGGCAGGGACAAGGGGCAGGAGGGTTAGGCTGGCCGAAAAAAGGGCAGAGATTGGTGTGGACTTTGGTTTTGCCAAACTGGTCTAAGTAGCGAAGGAATTCAAGAACATGAGCCCCACTGCACCTCGACAAAGAGAGTGGGGGTCGATGGTTTCTTAGGTATTGACCAAAGGTGTTCCAGTCTCTTCGCTTTTGGTTCTCGTAGCGGCTAAGCGTGTTTGCGGAGGAAGGGGAAGGGTTTGTGTTTGTTGTTGGAGTTGTGGGGGTTGTTATTGTGAGAGCATTTGTTGGCGATGAAGCTTCAAACTCATGAAGCGATGACGACTCCATATTTATATTTCACAAAGTGCAGCTGAGGAGAAATATATATAAATAATATATATAGAAAGGCAAAAAAGGAAGGAGTTGAGTTAGATTTTGTGCAGGAGGGAAATGATTGATATGGATAAGGAAACCATGGCGGTGAAATAAAGAAGGAAACTAGCAGCTAGGGTTTGGGAATATATAGCAGAGAAATAGTAGTACATAATGGAGAAGAGAGAGAGGAAGAAGAAGAAGAAGAAGAAGGAAGGAGACTGTACGGGGAAAAAGAGGGCAAAACAACAGTACGAAAGTACTGTACAACACTTGAAAGAAACTGAGTTTTGATCAATCCGAGAATTCGTTGAAAGGGTTTAATGATACATGTTGTGCTGTGTGGCCTTTTAACCAAACAATATATTTTTTTTGTGAGTTTGGCAGATGTTGTTTTCCCTCAAAAGGGAGCAACCCAACTGAGTTGCCAATCCCAACTGGCTACCTGCAATTCATGTTATCAATGTCAGACCAGATTGAAAAAAAATTAATTGATTAATTTACTGATTAAACTGATGATTAATTATTAGTCTAGTTACCTGTAACTAATGTTGTTGTCAGAGTCGAATTGATGATCAGTTAAAAAAAAAAGATTAAGTGGTTGATTCAATATTGGAATCAATGGTTAATTGATGAAACCTATAATTTAAAATGAAATATATATGTATATATAAATCGTTCTGATTTTTCGTTTGAACCGACCAGTTTATCAGTTTGATACTGATTTATCGACAAATTGACCTAAATGATAAAATCAAATTAAAACAATGACCAATTTATCAGTTTATCGATTTAACTGACTAATCGTATTTGATCTTTATAACATTGCCTTCAACTTCCTTCTGTAATAAACTGTTTCTTTATTCAGTTTCCATAATCCAAATTGAAGACAAAATAAAAATTGTGAAATAAAAAAGAGAGAGAGAGTGATGCAGACGGCATAAAGGAACAAAGAAAAATTGGTTAAAAAAAATTAGAGAATAAAATATGATTTAGTTTGTTCAGACTTAAGAGCATTGATTGACAGCACATTTTATTGAATTACTAAAAAGCCCTTGGATTTCCTATTGAGGAATCAACTTGCAGAATAATAATCAATTCAAATGCTGAGTGAGGATTGGCCTTATTTATATGTCAACAACTGTTCCTCACCACTGTGCTTACAACTCTTTCTGTGGTTCCTACCTTTTTCTTCCCTCAATCATACTCCTTATCAATTAATCTTCTCCCTTTTTTTTCTCTGAAAATTCTTAGCTGAGGACGTACTCACTAATATGCTCTGAGGACGTTACGTAATTTGTAATATATTTTAAGTAATGTAAATTTGTCTTTATCTGAGATTTAGGTAAAGAGAGTCAAGCTGCATAATGAAGATGCAAAGTTCGATCTCTGACTATATAACGGTGATAGAGGAGATATACAAGCCTAAACCTCTTGGTTTGTGAGGCTCTAATTGAGACTCCCTGTCCTTAGCTTGTGGGTTAGTCCGATTCATTGTCTAAAATTTTAATTGAAAAGAAAAACAATATAAATTTATTTTTTATGCTTAATACAAAATTTTTGTAATTTTTTATTTTTATGAAGTTACATAAATTTACTCATGTTGTACAATGAAATAAATGATCCAGATCATTTTACAAATAATTGGATGATATCACACGTGTCTTAATCAAGTTGTGTTGAGAACGTTCTCACCTAAAATTTAATCTGAATTAAGCATTCTTTAAAAAAATCATACAGATTAATGTAAATTTGTGCATCAAATACTTTTTTAGGGTTGGTTTTGTTTTTTATTATTATTTTTTGAATTAGAATTGATGCAAACACTAAAATTTGATGCATATTTGAGGTGCAAAGATGTTCATCATTTGGTTGTCGATCTTTTCTAGTTGGCTTCCATTTTTTCCCTAAGTTATCAACTTCCCCTTCATTGCTTTTTAGTGTCACAAAGCTTACGCCATCCTGTTTATTTTTGCTATAGACACTAATTAAATGTAAATTTTAATATCTGATTTTCATAATGGGTGAAAGTCTGACAGAAAAATACCGCATGGAGGTAGAGAAGGCCTACGGATCATGAACTTCTTTTTCCAAAGACGAAGCAATGACAATATCTGGGAAATAAGCATCGGCTACGTCTGTGCCAACAACCGCAGTAATACAGAAGATGCAAGTGTTATCTAGAATTATGTAAAATTAAATTATTTTTAAAATATAAATTAAATATTTAAATTTATTTATTTATTTATTTATTTTTGTTAAGAAATTTTAGGAAAGGGGTTGAGCTAACCCACAAACCAAGGGCAGGGAGACGTCTTTCGGTTAGTCCCGGCGAATCGGCAGGTTAGAACCTGTATGCCTCCCCCAGCGCTGCTACGGAGGATTGAACCCGCGATCACAAAGAAAGGGGTATCTAATAATTATTGTTTCTGGTCATTGAATTTTATATTTAAGAAAGTCGCAGTAAAAAGACATCCTAATTAACTATGGACATTGGCATCTGTACTATGTTGCTCTTTTTTGGGGCAACATGAACGACTGAATCTGGC
>CANYCX011087656.1:0-15817 GCA_948193385.1 Breynia disticha f. nivosa | reverse complement strand
TAAAAAAAGATATTTCAGAACAAGTATATGATGTTCACATAGGTTCGCATGCACCGAGTTCACATATATGTCTGCGAACACTTCATTACAAGAATCAGAAGTTCACAAACGTTTACATGCATAATATAACACGGAAGTTCATGTGTGAGAAACAGTTTGTCTAAAAGTGTAATATGTTAACAGTAAAATAGCATAATAACAATAATAATTTAAAATATACACAAAACCTCAATAACCAAACATTTAGTGACAAAACTCAAAAACCAAATTTAAAAAAATCAACTGGGTTAATTACCTCAACAAAGAACACAAGTCACGACTTACATCATCAGCATTTTCAAAGTTGACTACTACCTAATTTCAGTCTTATTAAAGCGACATCAAAAAAATATTTGTTGCCATCAAATATTTTAGAATAAAATGTTAAATAAAAGATTATTTTTAGGATTAAAATATGAAACAAATAAATCCAAATTGATAACTACCACTGCATGTGGTGAAGCTGGAGGTGAGGTGACCCTTCAAAGCCTATAATAGCCAACTAATTCAATTCCAAAATTGATAAATTTTAACTTTGATAAAAAAATAATATTAAATATTTATAATATAACTAAAACGAATTGTAGCTTTGATAAAAAAATAATATTAAATATTTAAATGGAAATTTCTTAAGTGGAAATAAGATTTTATCAAAATAAATATAAACAGAAAATAACTTAACTGAGAATAAGACTTGTTGGAATAAAAAACAATATAATATAATATAATATAATATAATTATGAATTGATTAATAAAATATTTAAAAATTTAACTTTATATTAAATAATTTGGCGCATACATTAACAAAAGTTTTAAAGTGGAAGCATGATAAGCAGGGGATTTTGAGGGAGTCGTTGAAGCATCGGATTTCGATCGTTTGATAGAGTAAAAATAAATTTGAGTTATTGATTCATTTAGTAAAAACAGTTTTTATTTTACGTAAACTGTGCAATTTTAGTAAAATGAAGAAGGGAATCCAACGAGGCCCCTCTCCATTCCTCATATTAAAATTTAATAAGCAGCCTGAATTGACTATGTTTTATGTGTAATAATTCGTACACCTTTTGACATGAACTATAAAAACTGTTGATGTATAGAAGATATGTTGGTTGAGTTACAATTCAGTCTTAATTGTGAGGTCTAATTTGGTATTCTTAATATCAAATTTAAGCAGATTCGTGCTTATAAAATAGGAGCTGTGCCTCTTAGGTCCGATGTCGAATTAGTTCTTATGTAAGGTAAAAATACCGAACGGTTCGGACAAAGAATAAAACCTGTCTATGTTCAATGAACCATAAGAATCCAAATTTATGTTTGAGATGCCAACTCCACTCTCTCCCTACATTAAGCCTACCACACGCCTTCATCAATCAAATCTACTCCCAATTCGATCCATAGATTAAAACCCCAAAAAAACCCAACAAATTTAAAGGTTGCTCTCACTCTGCCTTCCATCCCTTCTCTCAATTCTCATCTCCACCTCTCCATCCCAATCCCTTCTTCTTCTAAAATATACCAGCTTTTCTAAACTATCTAAAAAATCCCTTTTGTTTCTACTTTTGCCACCATGTCTTTTGGAACTTCCAATACTTGTGTTCTAAATGACCCTAAAATTAAGCTGCATGCTTTTGATGGGTTAAGGTCTAGCTCGTCGTCGAATTCACTTGCTCTGAGTAGGCATGTTAATGTTTTTTCAGCTCCAAATATGAGGCCTTGTGTTATTCGAGCTGTTTCTACGGTTAGTTTTCTGTAAAGATTTTATCTTTTGAGGTTTTTGTCGTTGCATGTTTGGAAAGTTTGGATATTTGGTGTAGAATTGATTGATGCTGAATTTGGTTTTTATTTTTTTGGTGGATTTGTTTTATGGCTTCAAAGTGTGTGTTTTTTTGTGGAATAAAGTGTGTATTTTTTATGACAAATTAAAATCGTGAAAGAAATGTGAATTTCAGCAAAGCTTTTTTATTTTGAAAAAATAAATTAACCTTCAAACTTTGTTTAATTCTTACAATGGAGGATATTTAAAGAAAAGACTGAAATGAAGTTAATTTATTTGACATTCTGATGAATAAATGTTGGTTAAGAAAGTTGCAATCTTGTTGAAAAAGTATTACAAAAATCTGAAATGAAGTTAGTGTTTGATATGTCAATGGATCAATGTGCTTAAAGTTTGTTAATTGATGTTCTGATTGTTGCCACATTGTGAAAAATGTTATGTTTTTTTATTACAGCCGGTGAAGCCGGAGACGGAAACAAAGAGGAGTAAAGTTGAGATAATCAAGGAGCACAGCAATTTCATTAGATACCCTTTGAATGAGGAGCTGCTCACTGATGCTCCAGGCATCAATGAGTCTGCTACGCAACTTATTAAGTTCCACGGTAGCTACCAGCAGTATAATAGAGATGAGCGTGGTGCAAAATCTTACTCGTTTATGCTTCGTACTAAGAATCCGTGTGGGAAGGTCTCAAATAAGCTCTACTTGGCCATGGATTCTTTGGCTGATGAGTTTGGAATTGGTACTCTTCGTTTGACCACCAGACAGACCTTTCAGCTACATGGTGTTTTGAAGAAGAATCTGAAAACTGTTATGAGTACGATTATTCATAACATGGGTTCGACTCTCGGTGCTTGTGGGGATCTCAACAGGAATGTTTTGGCCCCTGCCGCGCCTTTTGTGAGAAAAGATTACCTGTTTGCGCAGCAGACGGCTGATAACATTGCTGCGCTCTTAACTCCTCAATCTGGTTTTTACTATGACATGTGGGTAGATGGGGAGCAAATATTGACTGCAGAGCCTCCCGAGGTGGTGAAAGCTCGCAATGATAATTCTCATGGAACAAACTTCCCTGATTCACCAGAACCTATCTATGGAACTCAGTTCCTTCCTAGAAAATTCAAAATCGCAGTTACGGTGCCGACAGATAATTCTGTAGATCTTCTGACAAACGACATTGGTATTGCTGTGGTGACCGATGCTAACGGCGAGCCTCAGGGGTTCAATATATATGTGAGTCTTGTTTGTGGTTAATTCTTTTTTTTTTGCTTTGACTAACTGCTCACATCAATTTCATTTTTGTTACAATTTGGATTACAGGTTGGTGGTGGTATGGGAAGAACACACAGGTTGGAGACCACTTTTCCTCGTCTCGCTGAGCCATTGGGTTATGTACCAAAGGAGGATATTTTATATGCAGTGAAAGCAATTGTGGTTACACAACGTGACAATGGGAGAAGAGATGATCGTAAGTATAGTAGACTGAAATATTTGGTCAATTCATGGGGGGTTGAGAAGTTCAGAACTGTTGTCGAGCAATTTTATGGAAAGAAATTTGAGCAGATGCGTGAATTGCCCGAATGGGAATTCAAAAGTTACTTGGGATGGCATGAACAGGTTCGTTTGAAACTTTGAATAATTTTCATGCAAAATATGTTATTTTTCTGTTTTTCCTTTCCTCCTCGTGGTCTTACTGTTGAGATTTTTACCTGTTGTGTCTTTTAATTGCCTAACTACTTTTTTTTCTTTTTGCAGGGTGATGGCACGCTGTTTTGTGGGCTACATGTTGACAATGGTCGAATCGGAGGGAAAATGAAGAAGACGTTGAGGGAGGTAATTGAGAAGTATAATTTGGACGTGCGCCTAACACCAAACCAGAACATCATCTTGTGTGGCATTCGCAAAGCATGGAAACGCCCTATCACTACAACTCTTGCACAGGCTGGTTTACTGGTAAATTCATCTGACTGTTATATTTTGATTTTTATGATAATGCTCTCTATAACTTGTCTTACTGCTATTCATAAATTTGGTTAGGCATACATTTGTCTTGTATGCTTTGCTGACTTCTTGTTAAGAATCTTGTGACATTTATGTTAAACCCGGTTGAGCTCTGCATGCCAACTCGCTTCATCTTTTTTCTTTGAGAGTCAATGTTAGGACAATTTGTCAGAAAATTCTCTCTGTATTTTGCAGTAAAAATTTCTTTCAGCACCATTTGCAATTTTTTCACCTTGAAAAGTTGTCGTTGCTTGTCAACTTAATGTAGATAAATCTTAATTCTAATTTTCTTTTCATATTCATTTCCTTCTATTGAAATGGTAGATTCTGTTGATCTGTTCCCTTCTGCAATGTAAATAGCAGTTTGCGTGTTCTGACTCTTTAATTTTTGTACAGCAACCCAGATACGTTGACCCCCTTAATATAACAGCAATGGCATGCCCCGCATTGCCACTTTGCCCACTTGCTATTACTGAAGCTGAACGAGGAATACCAGATATCCTCAAACGGGTTAGAGCTGTATTTGAAAAGGTATTAAATGTTAAACAATACTATATGATTCAACTTAGCTCTTGCATTTAAAATGGAATGCATGGAAATTCCATTGGATTGGAATCGAGAATTAAAATGGGGAAACCTTTGATGCCAGGTTGGTCTAAAGTATAATGAGTCTGTGGTGATACGGATAACTGGCTGTCCCAATGGTTGTGCGAGACCATACATGGCCGAACTTGGATTTGTTGGTGATGGTGCTAACAGCTACCAGGTATTGTCGAAACCTTGATTTCATTTGTCTTTAACATTGGGAACGTCATATAGATTGAAATTTATATAATTTTGTTTTGTTTTTCTGTCTTTCAAACAGATTTGGCTTGGAGGAACACCTAATCAAACTGTATTAGCAAGAACCTTCATGAATAAAGTTAAGATTCAAGAGCTTGAAAAAGTGTTGGAGCCTCTATTTTACTACTGGAAGCGGAAGAGACAATCCAAAGAATCATTTGGCGAATTCACAAACCGTTTGGTGAGCATAATATTTCTAATTCGAACTTTTTACGTCACAAAAAAGCATTGAAACAATGGAATGGTTTTGTATGAATCAAATTCCATGATGACATCCTTCAATCTGAATTCCAACTTTCTTACAGGGATTTGAGAAACTTCAAGAGTGGGTTGACAAATGGGAAGGTGTAGTTGCAAGCCCACCCAAGTACAACCTGAGGCTCTTCTCAGATAAGGACACGTATGAGAAAATGGATGAATTAGCAAAGATACAGAACAAGAGTGCTCATCAATTAGCAATGGAAGTCATTCGCAATTACGTAGCAGCCTACGAAAATGGAAAGGGTGAGTGAGGCGCTCATGGTGTTTACCATTTCGTTGCCAGCGACCTGAATGTCCAAGGTGAATCAAATAAACACTCTCTCTCCTGTTGCTACCTGGCAACAGACGTAATTGACGAAACTGAGTCAGGTCATTTAGTATTGTAGTTTTTTTTTCCTAGATTTTTGCAGAACATGGATTTTGTGTTATGAACCCTGTCCTTGTGTTTCATTGACGCTGAGATGTTAAGAGAGTTTTGTTTCTCCTTGCCAAGTAAAATTTCTTTCCCAAGTTTTGATCAGAATGTTGTGGATCATTCCTGCTGCTTTTCAGACTAGATAATGGATGAACCCATCCCTTTACTATAACTGTATGATGAGTTTGGAATTTTCTGATGTAGATAATGGCAGAAAATTTTCATTTTACTTTGAGTTACAAAGAAACAGTTTTTTGGGCGAAAGTTAACTAGAAACATCATGTCCTGAATCCTGGAATTTGCATTCAAACTAGAAATGAGACGAAATTTGAGCATGACTGCTGGTTTTGCACCTCTCTGAAATTGTCTTTATTTCTGGGAAATGTTCCTGAAATTGGCGCATGTAATGATATAATGGTTAAATGCCAATATAGGTGGCAATTCGATTTAGCCAGATTGTAATGGTTATCATTCATGTTGTATTATAATCATATACTTACAAATCGTGTTATCAAATTATATTACATTCGTGTTGTATTATAATCATATACTTACAAATCGTGTTATCAAATTATATTACTTGTAATGTTCAGGAAGCAGCTGCCACTGCTTAACGGTAGATATCCAGTAAAATCGAAAGATGAAAACAAGAAAAAAGCTATATGAAGCTAACCTAGAATCTTTTAGAACTAAATGTAGCTATTCAGAACTAATAATGGCTTCAGTCTGCAAGCCAAGTCTAATTACTTGAAAAACAATTAGACCATTCCAAACAATTTAGCATAGACTTTAGATCGTAACATACTGCACATATCTTCAACTGGAACTTGACAGTTGTTAGTGATTAAGCAAAGACCAAAAAACAGGAACAGAGAGTAATAAAAGAGAATTCTTTGGTGGAAGGAGATACAGCATGGAATCACAGCTTAATCTTACATTCATCTAAAGATCAATCAAAACACAGCATGATGATATGAATATTCAAATCCTCACTTGCGGCAGATTCTAGCAGTTGGCATTGTGACACAAATTGGACCATACTTCTTCTTAGCTTCAGGAGTCCCTGGCTTCGGCTCATCATCAGCCATTGCAACCTTAGCAATTGAGTATGCAGCAGTTGCTGCAGCTGCAAACATCAAGTCCCTCCTTCCACTGCTGTTTTCCTCCTTGTTCTTCATCTCCATGTTGACGTTTTCCGTGCCTCTTGATGCCTTAGCAACAACAAGCCCTCTTTGCGGCCCCGCGACGGGTTGTTTCAGGGATGAACCGGCAAGGAATGAGGCTGTCATGGTCATAGATGCCATCTCTGCTAGGCTGTGGTTCTAGTGACTTGTTTTTCTGAATCTAGTTTTGTAAAGTTAGAATGAAACGAAGGATTATTATTTACCAACAAAGTGGAAATGGCTTAAAGGCCGTGTTGGAGAGTTTATGATCCATTTCCTTATCTGAAAAAATGTTTGAGCTAATGGGTTATTGCCACGTGTTGCATTATCTTTGCCAGAACTTGTGGTTATGAAGTATTTTGAATGCTCTAGGCTTGGATATGCAAGATCATTTCGTGGCCTAAAAATGCTAATGGAGGATCAAACTCGACTTAATCTTCAGATATTCGTCGCGTATCAGAAAAGAATAAAGATTGCAGAATTTATGATTCAATGGAAGAATTCAAATGTTTGGTTTTGAAATGGTGATAATGGTGGAAGGTTAGAGCTCTTGAAGTCTGTTTTATGCTTGAAAATATGGTAATAATGTCAAGCACATATTGTTTGATTAATTGATTGATGTCCTGAAAAAATAAGGTCTCCACATATATATAATCTCATTAACTAAGCTAAATACAAATATTAATGTTTACTTATAGGATCATTACATTCTACTGTCTTTAAAAGAATTTTGTTCTCAAAAATCATTTCTTCAAAAACATACCACCATTTGTGCATTCGCAGATATATGCCACTGTAAATCATAAGGGTGAACAAAAAACTGACCGAATCGAAAAAATCAATCGAATCGAACTGATTCTAACCTAACAGACATTAAAACCAATGTTAAATGAGAGGATATAGATGTGAAATTTTAAAAATCGATTTGATTGGTTTGGTTGTGGTTTGACCAAAATTATATATATATATATATATATATATACATTTACACTCAACTAAAAACTAACTTAGATACAATGTATATATATCATTTTGTAAAAACTATAATATGTAAATTTTAATAAGTACAAAGTATAAATAAATTATTTTATTAAATTTATAATCAAACCGAACCAAACAATTTATTTTAAAACGGTTTAACTATGAATTTCTTAAAAAAAAAGAACGCATCGATTTGATTAGCAGTTTGATTGAAAAACCGATTCAAACCGAACACCAATGATAAACCGCAACAAGTAATCAGCTTCTCTCTAATACTGAAACCCACCTGGAAATAATGTCATTCGTTTAGGCATGACAACGCTAACTTCTTCAGATTGCTTTCTTCTTTTTGTATTTGTTGGCGCAACGTAAACCAACATGGTAATTGGCACAGGAGCCCCATCATCTATCAATCCAAACTATCCAAAATTATCCTATCTCTATCTTATACGTATTATGGAATAAAGTTCAATTTTTGGCTTAAAATTTTGTTTAAAGTATAATAATAGGTTCAATTTTTTTCTTGGTCCAATTCAATGTCTAAAGTTTGCACTATAGTTTAAATTAGGGTCTATGGTTTGTAAAAAAATAGTAAAATCTCATTTTTAGAATTGATGATTTAAGATTGAAATAAAGTTATTTTTAGCAGTTCTTAGGAGCCGTCTTTGTGAGTTTGGCAGAAAAAAAAAAGAATTTTAGTAAAAATTTTGGATTTGTTTTAGTTTTTGAATTGTTTGAATAATTTAAACTCAATTATCATAATAAAATAATGTCGTTTTGAACTGTTGATGTTAAATATTATAATTTAACGTTCCAATGTAACTCTAATATAACACCGTTAGTAACACATAAGCTTCTATTTATTAGTGCATTAATCAACACCTTAATTGAACCACAATGAAAACGTTAGACATAAAATTGGACAAAAAAAAGATTGGACCCAAATTGTACTTTGAACAAAACGTTAGACCCAAATTGTACTTTGAACAAAATAGATTCGACCATTTAATCAAAGTGCTAAAGATGAGAGACAATTTGTAGTAGTCTTATTATAATTGTGTCAGATTATTTTTCATCAAATATCATGATTTATGACATAAATATTATAAAAAATAAATTCGTGCTATTTGTGTTGTATCCTGATGTATAATCACAAATCGTATTATTGTGTTAGAATTGTGATTATTAGATGGATCAATCAATACCATTTATGTTTTCTTCATACATGAGCCAAGCAAATATAAAATTTACATTTTATTTGCCATAGAAAGATCCTCAGAATGCTTAAAATATGACAAACCACTCTCTTTCAAGCTTTCCACAGTTTCTTTGAGGCTTACTTCCAATGGAGTGAATTCAACACCTAAGCCTTTTGCTTTCTCTTTAGACACTTGACACTTTGGCTCATATGGATTGTCATCAGCACACCTGTAATTTATGAAGGAAACAGTTTGAACTAAAACAATTCTCAAATGACAAAACTGAGTCCAGAATGTCTGTATCCTGCATGGCTAACACTGCACGGATGAGCAGAGACGTACCTTTTCGGAAGTACGAAATCCGGGTAAAGCTCGCTCAATTTTTTCACTAATTATGAGCTGTGCGCAACTTGCTCGACCAGACAATATCTTCCATTTGCTGATGGAACCTCAAATGCCAGAATATGTGCATTAGCAACATCTTTTACATTCACCCACCCTAAAGTTGCATTCGGGAAGGTTTCAACTCCTGCATTGGCAGAAATCCTTCAGATGAAATAGAAGCTTTCGAGATTATGAAGAATCCATTGTGTGGAACTAAACATGGAACATCAAGTTGATACGCTTTAGCTCATTCTTCAAAAGGACTCGATTGCGAACATTAATTTGCAGAATGCGGATGCTCCATACGCGAGAAAGGGATGATTTAGAAATACAATGTGAATATTAGTTTCATTAGCATACGCTAGTACCTTTTATTAAGCTTAGAATTGCAGCAGTACTGGTATTAAGTGATGGCTGCAAGAGAGGACCAATAACCATTGCTGGATTAATTGCTACCAGATCAAGGCCCTTCTCTTTTGCAAATCTCCAGGCAGCATCTTCGGCTAATGTCTTGGAGAGCATATACCAAAGCTACACGAAATTGTAGAGAAAACAACATTAGAAAGGAAAAGATGCTGATTAGTACCAAAATAAATTGCCTAAAATACCTTGTGCTCCCTGCAAAATTCTGGATTGGAAAACCAAGTTTCATCAACAACCACATCTGGTGTTCTAGGCTTTCAATTGAAAGCAACTGCACCAGCAGAAGATGTCAAAACCACTCGTTTGATTGTTGGATATTTGGCGTATGATTTAAGCACATTAAGTGTTCCCTTCACAGCAGGATCAAGTAACTCTGCCTGACATGAGAAGATAAATACGAACGCGAGCTTTGCTATCAAAGAAGAAAGATACAAACTGATGAAGCAAAGTTTGAAGAATTAACCTGCGGATCCTTCACATCGATGAAACAAGGTGATGCAGTATGGAAAACACCTTCGCAACCTTCAACAACAGAATCAAAAGAACCTTCCTCCAACAGATCTGCTTTAAACAACTGAAGTCGCTCATCAGCCCCTTGAAGAGCGCGTAAATGTGCCGTCTTTGTATGATCATCTACAAATGCATTCAAGAACAACCACACCATCATTTACATAACAATTAACACCATAGTTCTCTTTACAAAATGCCAAAACAACATTGATGATTGAACCATTAAAACGATTCAAATTTCCAATTTTTAGCAGTCTTAATGCATCAACTAATTTCTTATAAACCAACCAGCTGGATTATTATCACACAAACACCATAATTAACAATCCAAATGCCACAAAGTGCCAATCTTTATCATGCCTCATGTTAAAGTTGTCAGGAATTAATTTGTTAAATTTGTTTGTTTGTTTGTTACAAATTTTAATTTTAAATCAAAAGTTTGTTAGAAGGATTGAAAAATTAGTATGAGACACTACAAACATAAATTTCCACAAATTCGAACCTTAATCATAAAAATCAACAAAAAAAAAAACCCAACGAAGAAAAAAAATGAAAAAGATACAAACTTGGATCACGAACAGAGGCTTTGACAGTGTAACCACGTAAAAGAAGGAGCTTTACAAGCCATGAAGCAATGTAACCGGAAGCTCCGGTAACACACACCACCTTTCCAGCTTCACTGCTCATTTTCCCCTCTCAAAACTCTGTTATGCACAAAAACTTGTCAATTTATAGTCTACTTGTGCATCAATACCACGTGGATTATGGGTTGGCGGGATATTTTGTGCCAATAATATTAAGATTAATGTCATTTTCAATTGAATTTTCAGTTCGAAATTATATTTTTACTCAAATAAATATATTTAAATCAATTTTAAGTTTATCGTGTAGATTGTCAAATGTGAATTTGAGACAAAAAAGATTATGTTGAGGACAGAAAAACTGAGAAATAAGAAGAGAAATTGAAGATATATGTAAATGGTATTTTTTTTCTTAAGTTAAATTATGGTAAGGTACATAAATATGTTTCAATACATCTAACAACTTCAACACGATTATTAAACTGTGTGTTTCAATATTTTTTAGAATTTAATATTTTAGGTCTATCCAACAAAGGATACAAGTCTGATTCACATTAAAATGTATCGTATATTGTCATATAATATATTTTATTTTAGAATTTAAATCTAATAGTGCAATGTTAAAATTCTGACATATAAATTGGGATAATCGAATAATATTTTTTTAAGTTTTGCATTTGTACAACTATCTTTTTTATCTGAGTTCCGGTATCATTGGACCGAGATTAATTTGGTTTGGGGAGAAATTCTGGGAGGTTATGTTTCATTCCCCTCCGAAGCGGCGTTGTGGAAGATCGAACCACAGTCCGCCCTACTAAATTCAATCTCAATCACCACTAAACTAAAGCAGACTTAGTGGATGCCTGCAACTGTCTGTCAGTACCAATATCACATGTCAAGTCTAAAAGTAGGAATTTTGTATATTTTTAAGAGAGAATTTAATGGATGCTTTGCACGTAATTTCTGTTTTGATGAAGATGACAACATGCGTGGCTCGCTGTATCATCTCTATGAACTGCTAGAACATGTGATGTGATGTAAAGGAATAGGTTGAGGGTTGTCCCTTGTGGAGAGTTTGGGTCCTGCACGAACTCTAAAGATTCGACGGGATTTGGTATAATTTTTATTTTTAGTGAAAACTAACCCACTAAAATATCAAATCAGCTAAGTAACTTCAAATTTTAACTATAATTTATTAAATAAATCAAAACCGTTATAAAGTACAAAAACCCAACTAAAAAATCAAATACAAGAAAAAATAATGTTGATCTTCCTACCTGTCATCCGATATCCTGGAGTTAAAATGAATTGAAGAGAGATGAATTATATTAGACAGCTCACTAATCTATTACAGACATATGGTAAACAGAGAATTTCACAAGTCTGACGACTCGGTAAGATTATTCATCTTACACTTACCCAACTATGTAAAGTATAATGCATTCTTTGTTCAACATTAGAAGAACTAAATCAGCTAGAGTTACATGTGAATACGCACAGTGGCCCGTAACTACACGGTGTTGTGGCCATCATATGTTCACTGCAGTGCAAACAAATGCACGGTCACACAGTGGACTACGCATGGTGGCCTAAATTTATATACTCGCTATCGTATCGGAAGTTGTCATCCGAGATGCATCAATCAGTACCGTTTAAAAGAACAAATGTGGCTAACAAATTATAATAGAAACAAGCAATCTGTATTACTCTCCAATGCTAAAGTTCAAACATTCATATGAAATACAGAAAAACAGGAAGGAAGCAAAGATTTGTGTTTTCTTCATACATGAGCTAAGCAAACTATAAATTTATGCAGCTGCTCCACTTTATTTACCACAGAACGATCCTCAGAATGCTCAAAATATGACAAACCCTTTTTCTCTCAAGCTTTCCACAGTTTCTTTGAGGCTTACTTCCAGTGGAGTGAAATCAACACCTAAACTTTTTGCTCTCTCTTTGGACATTTGATACTTTGGCACATATGGTTTGTCATCAGAACACCTGCAATTTATGAAAGAAACATAGCAACATCTTATGAGGCTCTTAGCTTCTTATGCATTAATTTGATCACACCGCAGTTAGAAAAACAATTCTCAAATGACAAACTGAGTGCACAATGTATATATCCTGCATGGATAACACTGCAAGAATGAGCAGACTTACTTTTCTGGAAGTACGAAATCTGGGTAAAGCTCGCTCAATTTTTTGACGAGTTCGGAGTAATGCGCCACCTGCTCGACCAGACAATATCTTCCATTTGCTGATGGAACCTCAAATGCCAGAATATGTGCATTAGCAACATCTTTAACATTCACCCACCCAAAAGTTATGTTAGGGAAGGTTTGAGCTCCTGCATTAACAGAAAGCCTTGAGATGAAATAGAAGCTTTCAAGATTATTAAGAATCCATTGTGTTACGAAATATTGATCATCAAGTTGGTATGCAAATGCAGATGCTCCGGACACGAGAAAGGAATGATGTAGATACACAATGTGAATATTAGTTTCGTTAGAATACGTTAGTACCTTTTATTAAGCTTAGAATAGCAGCAGCACTGGTATTAAGCGATGGCTGCAAGAGAGGACCAATAACCATTGCTGGATTAATTGCAACCAGATCAAGGCCCTTCTCTTTCGCAAATTTCCAGGCAGTATCTTCTGCTAATGTCTTGGAGAGAACATACCAAAGCTAAACGAAATTGTAGGGGAAGCAACGTTAGAAAGGAAAAGATGCTGCATATTAGAAGTTACCACGGCACAGATCGACATTGTAGAGTCATTTTTATTCTAATAATCACATGCTTCCAGACATCTTAAGAAACAACATTGACAGTACAATTACACGATAGCAAAAAAAAAATCAAATTATTCCTTCTGATTAGTACCAAAATAAATTGCCTAAATACCTTTTGTTCCCTGCAAAATTCTGGATTGGAAAACCAAGTTTCATCAACAACCACATCTGGTGTTCTAGGTTTTCCACTGTAAGCGACTGCGGCAACAGAAGATGTCAAAACCACTCGCTTGATTGATGGATATTTTGCGCATGATTTAAGCACATTAAGAGTTCCCTTCACAGCAGGATCAAGTAACTCTGCCTGATATGAGAAGATAAACAGAGTATCCATCAGAAAACACAAGCTTTGCTATCACAGAAGAAAGATACTCTCACAGATGCGTATTTAATAGGTCCAAAAGACTTTGATGAAAATATTCCATGATACTTGTAGGAGAATTCATGAGGTCAGTTTTGATAACACCGTGCATACTCCTCTAATATGAACAGATGAAGCAAAAAGTTCGAAGAATTAACCTGCGGATCCTTGACATCATGGTAAAAAGGGGATGCAGTATGGAAAACACCTTCGCAACCTTCAACGATGGAATCAAAAGAACCTTCTTCCAACAGATCTGCTTTAAACAACTTAAGTCCCTGATCAGCCCCTTCAAGACTGCGTAAATGAGCCGTCTTTCTAGGATCATCTACACATGAATACAGGAACAAACACACCATCATTTAAAGAACAGACAACACCATAATTCTCTTTACAAAATGCCAAAACTATATTGATTGTTGAACGATTGAAACGATTCAAATTTCCAATTCTTAACACTCTCAATACATCAAACTAGTTTCTTATAAATCAATCAGGATTATTATCACTCAAACACCACAATTAACAATCAAAATGATACAAAGTTCCAATCTTTATCATGCCTCAATAAAACATCAACAAAATGAGACATTACAACCACAAAATTTAATATTTCATGCTCTCCAAGTCCAGCACATAAAACCAATCCAACCAAAACTAATCCTAGTCATCATCACTCAAACAAAATAATTACCAATCAAAATGGCATAAAGCTCCAATCTTTATCATTCCACACTCAAAAAACAACAAAATGAGACATTACAAACATGAATTTCCACAAATCCAAACCTTAATTAACCATAAAAATCAACAAAAAAACCAAACCCAACAAAGAAAAAGTGAAAGAGATACAAACTTGGATCACGAACAGAGGCTTTGACAGTGTAACCACGTAAAAGAAGGAACTTCACAAGCCAAGAAGCAATGTAACCGGAAGCTCCGGTAACACAGACGATCTTTCCAGCTCCGTTGCTCATTTTTACCCTCTCAAAACTCAATGCTGTGCACAAGAACTCAATTTAAAGTCTCTGTGCACAAGAACTCAATGTAAAGTCTCTTTCTTTTATAGCCAGAAGTGATGAAGTGTTTGAGCTATAACTATGAAATTCCAACAAGTGTCAAAAGATTCTCTTCTTTCAATTCAATGGAAAAATTAATGATATTAAAATATTTGAATCTTTTGATATTAATTTTTATGTACTATAATTGTTGTTTATATTATTTATTTAAATATAATTTTTATTATATTTTTTCTCTATTTATTAATTTATTTGAATCATTTAATTATATTTATTTATTTGAATTTTTGGTAACAAATATTATTTATTAAAATATAAAATTTTACTCTTTACAATAATAAATTATTTTATTTACTCTCTATTTATATATAATTAGTAAAGAGCAATATTAAAAATGCTTTAAATGGGTAGGAATATTATCAATTATTAAGTGCTTTTGGTCCAACATTTTGAGTGAGAAATTAATACCAAGTTTTATAACCATGATTTTTATAATCCCTCATTCAATTCTAATTAATACTAGCATTTTCTTATTCGATAATACGACTTATCAGTGTATAATTATAATACGACATGACTTATACGAATTTAATTTTATAATATTTACGTAATAAATAATTATATTTAATAAAAGATACAATACAATTACTACTCGTCTAACCGAATTAACATAATTGATTGTATCGTTCTTAAAGACGAATTGATGTACCCACGAGGTGTTAGTTGGACTGACAATCCAACCCTCCCATGAAAGCTTGAACCCAGGTTCGAGCTCGGTGAGAGTCACCCTCGTGAGGGAGGAGTCGTGTCTCTCGCTTCGAACCCGAATTAGTCTCGGCTAATATGTCGAGTATACCGAGAGGTTCAGACAAAGAAAGACGAATTTATGTCTTTGTCACAAAGAGATGAGTAAAAGCTAGAATGACATCATGGCATACGTAGTAAAACCTCTGAGGACCGACGAAGAGATGAGGATGATTATTTTGGATAAATTTAGTACAAATAAATTATTTTAGAAAATTATACAGCAAAAAAGTAAAGAGTTTGTTTGCTAAAAATGAAATTTAAGTA
>CANYCX011087653.1:0-16476 GCA_948193385.1 Breynia disticha f. nivosa | reverse complement strand
TATTTTACTGGACAATTCCCAGGATTTCAAATCATATTTTCAAGGGCCTCCCACAACTTGGGAAGGTTATGAGCAGCTAAATAATGTTGAACATTCCATCTTGTGAAATTATATCTCACATGTCATTGTCAAATCCATGGATGGAACAAAGTTAAATGCCCTCTGAAGGAAAAAACTACGTACACCGATAAACAAAAACAGTAAATTCTAAAAGTGTGGAGGGAGTCCCCTTCTCTATCTTCTTGGAGGAAAAGAGTCGAGGGTAACGGCTGGATAATCTTGATAGCCACTGATTCCTGTTATCCTTATCCTCGTATTTGGCTGCATCCACAACATTTAAATTTTCCAGATGTCAGTCCTCCAAATTTTCATGTCCAACTTTGGCAATTCAGCAAAGCTGTTCCTTAAGATGTTTATTTCACAATCTGTGAGGGCCAAGTTTCAAAAAACATGCAAAACATACAGAATGCACAATATAAACACATTACACATAGCCTATTGTCCAGTTCTTTCAGCTCATTATCGGAAACTGATTCTGTCCCTTTTATTTCTTTCCTTATAAAGAGCATAGAGGAATATTCCATGTGTCCCAAACATTGTGTTTAGCTTTCTAGACTTGCAGGCATTCTGTGAGTTGTTCAGTGCAAAATTCCAAGCTCCAGAGGCATGTAACATATCGTTTGACGGTCCAGTTAACTAGGTGACTGGGGAAGAAAGGGGAGAGCTTTTATTTCTTAGTGAAAGGAGCAGGATTCATAGAAGAGAAATTGGCAAGCAAGAGGTGTAAAATCTATCACAGTCCAACTGATAATCAGTGCTAGGTTGAACAAATCTTTTTTCATCTTGTGGAACCATAATCTAATAGCATCTCCAACAAAGTGCTTAAATATCCTCCTTCTATAGTCAAATTGCTCCAAAAAATTCCTAAACAATCAACTCCTTTCTCAAATAAACAAAGGATTAAATAGTTATTTTTCATTTGAAATAGCAAAAAAAGTGATTCCTTTTAATATCTTTTTATTTATATTCTTATTGAATTTACTTGATTGGTTGAAATTGTTTTTAAAAATTAATTAATGTTATTTAAAAAAAGAGAATTAGAGACTTGTAAAAAGAATTTTATTGGAGTTTGCACAATATTCATTACAATTTTATGAGTAGTATTTTTGTGAGTAATTTCAGGGGAATTGCTGGAGTTGCTGTAACTAAAGGGCACATATCCTCAATTAACGCGAGGGCTCTCTGTGCTACAATTCTTCTTTTAAACAGCTTAATGTTTAATGCAACAGGAAAGAAGATAACATCATCTACTCATTCAAAAATAATATCCAGAATGGAATTGTATTTGTATGCGACATTTTTTTTTTCATAGCAGTTCAACAATGAAAACAAGCAACACCATACCTGTCTGTGACCAATATTTCTCCGATAGTTTTTCTTCTTCTTATATTTGAAGACAATTACTTTCGGATTTAACCCCTGCACAAAAAAAATTTCAAATCACAATGAAACGCAGAGAAAAAGAAATGACTGAAAGCATTTACATAATTTGAATATAAAGGAAAACTACCTGTTCTTCAATCACAGCATGTACGGCAGCATTTGTCACAATTGGTTTCCCAATGTAAGTGCTTGTTTTCGTTCCCACAAGCAACACCTTATTTAGAGTAATCTTTTACAAAAATACATGAACACAATAAGATTAGATTAATGATTGGTAAATAAAATAATATGGAAGCATTAGACCAAAGAATTGGGAATATTCATTTATTAATACAAAAAATTTTAAAAGAAAAGAAAGACATTTGGAGCATCTGTGCGCTCAAGCACGTGTTTCTTTCTTGGAAGGTGGTGGGGGAGGAAATTTGAGCACATTTTCTCAAATTCAAAAAGTCGCTTCAATGTGTTCCTTGGGAGGAACATTTGAAATAATAAAATTACAAGTCATGTTTTAGCAGCCGAGTGTAGAAAATAATAGAGTGCAATCAAAATTTGCAAGGCATCCGGAATAGCTGATAATCAAATTCTCTTATTTGCTTTCACAACAAACCAAGCTATCCTACTTTTCAACCTTTTGTTAACACGACCAATTGAATACACACTAGTATAAAATTCATATACTACTATGCTGCACACACACATTCCTTCAAGAAATTGATCATTACATTTTTTCAGTAATTCCTTAGTGACCATATATACAGTCACTATTGAAAAGCATGTTCAATGATTTTCTACTAAAATTATTTCCTTGTCCATAATCTTCAGAACTCATAAAAGCAAGGTTACTCATCATCAGAGCTTTGTTAAAGAAGAAATGCAAAAAAAGAAGAAGAGAAGGACTCATAATGATTCTAAAAAGATGTGACGGAAATTCCCAAAAAAATGTTGTCCAACATTCAGGAAACAACCAATACTTCACTGCAACTCCACACAAAGTCACATATATCAAACAAGTGTTCTGCCACAGATTCGCTGTCGCTGTTTTTTTGTCAAGAATCTAGGTGCTAGTAGATAATGCAACAAGAGTACATTAAATTCCACATCATCCGCACTACTGATACTCATAAAACTATTTACTGAACGTTTTCCATCAACCATTGTGCCCGCCCTCCCCTCATCGCGTTCTCAACTTTGCTATTAGCACGACAATAAGGTAATACCTAATCAATTGTGGTCGACATTTACACTCATGTATGAACTATGAAGCATGGTGATAAGCTAGTTATTCCGGTTTGCACAACCATGGCTGTATATTGACGTGAAGATGTAGCTATTTTGATTGTAACATTAGTTATTTAAACAGAAAATTCAACAGCGTCACAAAATGCAAATTAATCATTTATTTGCACAAAGAAAACAAAATCAACAAATAAATGAAAGAAACCACAAAAATTTATACCTTATCATTAACATTTGCACCTTTTAGCCTCTGGACATATAAATATCGACCAGGAATCACAATGTATTGACGAGAACCTATCTGAAATGTCAGAAAGAAACTCAAACAAGTCAAAATGGGAAATCCAGAAAACCTACAAAATCAAAAGTTCACTCTTCAAAAACTGAAATTCAAATTTCTTTACCAATGTTCAATGCAGATGAAACGCTATAAAAATCACACTAAATTCATACGTAAAAGCAAAATAAACCTCAAAAGAACTCAAATTTACACTACAAAACGCCCTTACTATTACAATCAACAGATACCCACTCGAGACCTCAAAAGAACTCAAATTTACACTACAAACCGCCCATACTATTACAATCAACAGATACCCACTCGAGAAAAACACAGAACACCTAAATACCCAGGAAAAAAAGCTGGGTTCCATCAAGAACACTTAAAAGTGTAGTAAAATAACAATCATTAAACACTGACCATAACAACAGCATAGATTTGTTCACGCTTAGGCTTTTCTTGAGTAGCTTCCACAATCTCAGCAGGTTCAGGTTGAGGCTCAAGGTCGGAAGCAGTGGCAGGTGGGTCTGCCTCAACGATGGAAGCTTCAGACTGTGAGAATTTGGGTGTGTGCAATAATGTAGGTGAATAAGTGGTGGAAATAAGAGGAGAAGAGAAAAGTGATGAAGTTGGGGTTTTGAAGAGAAAACCGAAAGATGGTTTGGAGAAAGAAAGGGTTTTGAGATGGGAGAGTTTGCATTGGGAAGTGAAGGAAGAGCAGAGAGGGAGTGTTGTGGAAGTTGAAGCCATGGTTTTGTGAAGTGAAGCTCTCTGCTTTCGTCTTTGATGCCTTATCGATTGTTTTGGGTTATCCTATCCTGTTTTTGCTTCTATTACCATTCCACCCTTTTCAATTTAGTATTGTTTCCAGTACGAACCATCATTTTATATGCGTTTTGTAAATTTACTATATTGTCGTCTTTCTTGCGTTTTTTTTTACTTAATTGTAACTCTGTTCTTATTGCGCGTGCTTTTCACCCGAAGATATGTGCCGGTTCAAGAGTACCTGATTTTGAGAAAATTTATTTTGAATGATGGGCATTGTATCATGTGAAACCTAAGACTTTTGGTCGAAATGGTTACATCTCGGTGAGGGATGGAAGTGATGAAACCATGCATAGAAAAGTGTAGGTGAAGTGAGTGTGGGCGAACTAAACTAAGTTTGTCAAGTAAAAGGGTGAAAAAGTAAACGTGGGATAAAAGTAAATGTACAACAAAAGTAAATTGCTTGAAATATAAATGTTACAATATTCGACTCTAAACTACACTCTAACAAATCACTCTATGAGTGAAATCAAAGTTATTAATGACCCTGACACTCATTGTCTTCATTTCAATTAATCGAGTAAGTAAAACTACGTCTTAAAGTAAATGCAAGAAAAGTAAAACAACATTGAAATATGGTGGTTTGTAATTGTTACTTATCTTCTGGGACGGTTTTAGACTCTACTTCGACAATTTTTCCCATATTTGACTAGTTATTATTAGGGCATTACAAGTGGTCGAGTTGGTAGAATTAGATAATTTTTCAAACCACTCCGAATTTATCGTGTTTAAAATTTGGAAACTCGAAACTGATGATGTTTTAATCGGGTTGGTCGGGTTTAAATTGGATTCTGGTTGGTTGGGTTCAGCGAGTTATTATTTTCTATCTTTTCCATTATTCTTCTCTAACTCGCCCAACCTGCCTGCCCAACCAGATTTTGTAGTTTTTTTTTAAACTAGTTGTGTAAAATATTTATCTAATTATAATTTTATATAAATAATACTGCATACTACTGTTAGTATGAGCTATTGAGTCCCAATATATTTCTTGTATAAACTTCCTTATTATTTTAGAGTTAATAATAAAGATGAGACATTTCAATTTTATCTATCTTTATACTTGTGCATTTAGAAAAGATAAAACAATACATGATGTTTATCTAGTTCACTTATTAATGTGAGACACTGGTAGTGAAACATGTTAACTTAAGAGAACATCTAAATATCCCTAGTTGATCATCACTACAAAAAACTATGCAAAGTTGGACGATAAATGCATAATTTTGGACGTTAAATGCATTTAGCGTCAAAAAGTTGAATGATAAAATGATGGACGCTCAAAAAATTTAGCATCCACATGAACGCTAAATATTTTAGTCTCCACATGAAAACTAAATGTTAAAATATTTCGGTACCCACGTGGATGTTAAATGTCGACCCAAAATAAAAAAATTAAAAAATTTAAATTAGTTATTAAATTAAAAATATAAAAGAAATTAAATTGAATATTAAAATAAAATATAATATATAAAATGAAAATTTGTATAATGTACATATAAATAATGATCCTCAATTAAGTACTAATTAAATTAATTATCTTTATATAAATTATAACTTACTTTCTAATTATCAAATATTACTTAAAATCTTACATAATAAAAAAAAAATACTAGTTGCACGTGAATAAGTCATGATTCACTAAAAAATTAAAATATCTAATTGACTAAAAAATATCTAATTTACTAAAAATTATCTAATTCACAACCACAACTATTAAATAATTAGACAACAATTATAAAAATAAATATTGTAATATAAAGTAAGAAAACTTACTTTAGCTATGTGTTCTCTTAATCAGATAAATCTACTCAGTTTGAAGTGAATATGTGGTGAAAAATGAGGAGGAAAGACAAATTATGACTTATATAGGATTAGCGTCCACGTCGATACTAATTAGCATCCACGTGGGCGCTAAAAATTTCCTCCACCTTATTCATTATCCCGCCAACTTAGCGTTCACGTGTATGCTAAATTTAGCGTTCATGTAGACGCTAAAACTAAATGAGTGAATTTGGCATCTAATTTATTTGGCCGCTAAATTCACATAATCTTGAAGTGTGCATTCAACTTCTTTTAATTATGAGTGATCAATTGTATATTTGATCTCTCGATTAGCCCTATACGAACTAATCTGTTAATTACAAGTGAGCGTTCAAACAATCAACAATGACAAAAATAATTCATAATTAAATCTCACTCAACAATCATCTCAACACTAAAACTAAAATCAAATCTCTAGTTCAACAATCAATAATTCATCTCAACCTAAATGTCTAAAAAGTTTAGTTCATGATTAAGAAAAAATTAACAGAAAAGATAACTAGTTAGCCGCAGAGAAAACTGCAATGATTATGTTATAGATGACCCGTCTGCTCCTTAATCTTCTCCGCTCTTCGTTCTAAATTGTGTTCTTCATTGTTTTCCCTTTAGAAAACTGAGTTTCTCTCTCTAAAATTGATGGAATGACGTGTGTATGAAGAGACAATGATGGTGAGTTGGTGACTTAATGGTTAATGAATGGTGGTGTGTTGTAGAATGAATCTGTGTCCTAAAACCTTCTTTTTTTTTTCCTCTCTCGTTAACATACCAAAAAATTCGCAACATTTGCAAAGTACACGGACCGGTACAATGTCCGCGTACTTTACGTCGCGTCCGTGTACTCGTATGGTCTCCGTATAACGCCCTGGAATGGTACACGGATGCGTCCATGTCCGTGTAATTTTTGCATAATGACCGTGCAATACACGGTCTGACCATCTACTATGTCACTCTCGCCCATTTTCGTCGGTTCTCGTTATTTTTTGTCCAAAAGTTACACGAAGTCGTTTCTAACCTGCAAAATGTCAGACAAGAGATAAATAAACTGTTTTCTATGATAAACGCTCAAATTACGAGTCAAAACCATAACATTTACGTACTAAAAATGCATGTAATAGAGCGTTTATCAAGACTCGGTGAAATAGACGTGTCTGTGAATTCAAGATGCGGACTACCTGCACCCCGCACACTGCACAGAATGATCCTATGAAGTGAAACCACCATAAACAAGTCCTTTCAACTTGGAAATTTTTGTTGAGAAATCCAACTCTGAAGCATATGATGATTATGCTAGTTGTGCATGGAGTTTCTGGTTAGTTAATATGTGTTTGGTTCCTACTACTCCAACATATTTCCCCATGAGTGTGGTTGACAATTATCCAATTTTGAATCCTTTCGCAGAAATAAATAAAATCAACCTAAAAGGACTGAGAGTGAAAGCTAACCAAAATGTTTATGTTTTTGGCACAAACTCTGCAGAGATTTTTGGGTCTTCACTAGTTAAGCTATATGTATGTTGTTTACTTAAAGTGTAAGTTAGAAGTGAACATACGTTACCTTCATTATTTATTTTGGCGTATTATGCTCTCCAATTACACATCCAATTATGTGCAGGCCACTCAGAACTCTTCCCCAAACATTTTTATTAAAAAGAAGTTGGGATTTTTCAATATTACTTCACTCTATGCTTCTTGTTTATTTTCCTAAACATTATTCGTTTCTTCTATAAAATTTATGACTCATTTATGTTCCGTTTATTTAAAGAAATTTATTTATAAAAAAATATATTCTTAATTTTTTATCGTTTACTACTAACATAAAATAAGTTAATAAAATTATAACTTAAAAAAAAAAATATTCTTAGTATACTTTTGAAGAAAATATTTTTTATCTAAAATATATAATTATATTTTTATTACATTTTAAAAAAATTGAGTTTGAAAAACAAGAAAATATAATTTCGAAAATAAAATTCAGAAACATAAAAAATATTTTCGAAGGAAATCATTTTTCATCAAATAAATGGACTATTAGTCAGTTCACGAGCCCTATATACAGATTCATTTTGAATAAAAATATTTGGGTATTCCATGTTCTAATGTCATTAATCTTATCTCATATAAAAAAAATTAGTTTTAAATATTTAAAATTATAAATTGTATGGTAAGCATGGCATGAAATAAGTGGGAAATGGTTTGTTATAAAACTTGTGCATGTGCACAAACAATTTTTTTTTATTAGAAACTAATAAACATTAACCTATGTATGCCTATTTTTTTCACCCTGTCCATGAAAAACTGATAAAGAACTTGGACAATAGAATTCTGAAATTAAATAAGAAAAGATACAAAAATTTATATGATTCGATTAGTATTTATGTTCATAAGCAGAATTTAAGTTAATATATTACTCAGTAGATTAAAAGGTTTAAAGGGTCTACCACATACCACTACTTATACATTTACAACATGTCAGCCACAAAAACCTTAAAATAACCCTAGTTTGACATTTTCGACGACATATTACATGGTCGTGTCTTTTAAGACACAAACTACATCTTGTTAGTGTAATTGAAATAGATTGAGAACTTGACATTACACAGATAAAGATTGTATAACTACTTATGTAATCTCCATTTTCACTACACAGTTGAATTCGTCCATTACACGTACTGTAATGGATCGTGTCTTCCATTGGAACACTGACAATCATTCAAAACATCTTGAAATGCTTCTAAACCATCTTCATTGCATATCACACTAAGCCCACACATCCTCATGGCTCCAAGTCTATGCAGGAAATAAATCAAACCAACAATTCTCCCATTAGAGTTTATTTCTTTTTCAACACTGAATCCAGATAACTCTTTGGCACACCCTAAAAAGCCTCATGTTTTGCAACACTAGACCAAGTCCAAGCTGAACTTGCCAAGGACACCACTAGTTATTTCTTATCATTTAGCATCCGCACCTAGTAACTTACCGTCTAGCACAATTCTTGTGTTCCTATCATTACCACAAATTTCGTATCATAGTTCCTTCACCGCTACTCGTTAGTAGATCTGGTTGAGTATTTTTACCTCTTCAGGAGTGTTAATCACAAACTTCATTTATTTTTTAGATCTAACAACAAACTTTCTAACATTGGAAACCATCAAGCTACTAATTAAGGTATAAACATCATTACACACCTTACATGTCATTACTACCATATGACCTCTAAACATCTGAATTCCTTTAGCTCCTCAAGCAAAACTTAAACCTTGTTTTGCCAAGATTCCCATAGAAATCAAATTTCTTCTCAAAACTAGGAACATAGGAAGCATCAAGTGTTTCAACCATCACATTATAGATCATAATCTTCACAGACTCACTGCCTTCAATGCTTAACTCCTCACCATCTCCCAATTTTACATTGTCTTTCCACTTCCTAGAAGAAACCTAAAAAAATCATGTGATGAGATGCAACAGTGTCACCCAGTCTCTTAAATTATTAGTTGTATTAACAATCAATGCTTTATTGCTCTCCACCTCATCGAAATTGTCTTAAAAAGTCAAAAAATCCCTTTTGAACTACGTTTGTCGTTGATTCATGTTTTTTTCTCTTACAAGAATAGTCCTTGTTTATATGTTCAACTTTCTTATAGTGATAACACATTAGCCTATTTTTGTTTTCTATTCTTTTGTCTCTGCCCACAGTTAATCTAGAGTTTGTGCTCTCTATTCTGAAACTTGTCCTCGTCAATTCTTTAAACAATAAAACATTCTTAACATCACTAATAGAGATTGTCTCTCCAAACATAATAGTATGAATAACACTCATGCAAAGAAGACAACAAAAACATTACTTGATCCTCGTCATTGAACATTGACCCCAATACCTTCCAAATCTAATATAATCTTATTAAATTGCCAAGATGTTCCTTTATATGCATCTCTCAGCCATTTCAGGGTACGCAGACCTTTTCTGATAAAATTAGTTAGGGTTTTTTTTTCTGATGCAGACTCTCCAGCTTCAGCCATATGCCTTCAACAATATTTCTATCAACCTCCTTCAAGACTTAATGCGCAAGACTTAATAGAATCGCACAGTGTGCTCTCTTCTCAATATCGAATTTATGTGTCATCAATTTTATCAGTAATTTCTCTTCACCTTCTATTGCCGCTTTGAATTTTTGTTGAACAAGAACCACCTTTATGTTCAACTTCTACAGAGTGAAATCATTAGATTCATTGAATTCTCAACATCGAACTTGAAAGACACCACCTTTTAAGCAACATAAGTCTTAGAGTTTGTAAACAAACAACCAAGTATTGTTCTAATTTGTGTTGTATTGTAAGGATATGTTGGCAACTTTGGTAGATGTCCAAGTTGCATTCATTAGAAGATCGGCAAATCAAGTGGCTCACACTCTTGCTAGAGCATTTGGTTCACGTGCAGGTCTTCATATTTGAGGACTTTCACCCCTAGAATGTATTACGGCCTTTTTGGCGCAAGATTTGATGGAATGAAGCACTATTTCATGTAAAAAAGAAAAGTATTGTTCTGATACCAATTGTCAGAGAGCTAGGCAATAAAACCAAAGAATTAAACAAAAAGAAACACAAAAATTTATGTGATTTGTTTAATCGACCTACATCTATGGGCAAAACACAAGCTATTCTATTGCTTAATCAGTCAAAAGATTACAAGATACTACCACAAACAATTATTTATAGGCTTACAATGTCACCCACATATACCCAAATCCTACTAGTTTTGACATCTGGGGCACATTACAAAGATGACCGCAAATGATTGCAGTCTTATAAACCGGGAAGCGAAAGATCAGAGTATGAAAATCACTATGCTTTATCTTCTAACTACTCTGGACCAAAATAAGTCTGTAAAGATAAGGAAGCTAGAACCAAGGAAGAAAACGAGCTGGAAGTTTTTACTCTAGCCTTGTTAATCTTCATACAACAAAACAAAATAAGATGGAAGAAAAAAAATAAGGCACAACAGCAGAAGACATTCTTCAGTTTGCATTCAAAAGGATGCATTGCACAACATTGTCGCCATCATAATAAATATTTATATGCACAAATTGTAATACATATTCCTACAAAACCTACATTTCCCTTAAAATGGAGTGATTCCAAATGGAGATCTGATTAAGAAGCAATCACCAAAACCAAATGAGGTAAAAAAAAGTAAAACGAGGAATTTTGTTAGCTATTACACCCTTAAAATGTCACCTAGGTCCCGACAATTCTACCGCGTGGAGATTATCCGTAGAGTCGAGGATCCATTCCGAGTTACGAGATGGGGCCAAATCAATTTCCTGACGCACTACCTCTACCTTCTGCCATTCTTCCCATCTTTCGGCTAGACCATCACCCTCCAGCATTCTTACAACCTCCGACATCTTCGGCCGATCCATGGGGGAGCTTTGCGTACAGAGCAAAGCTACTTGAATCAGCTGTTCCACTTCCGCTTCCACATAGTTGTTTTGCAGGTCAGGATCAACTAGCATTTCCAACTTCTTCTCTTTCAGAAGTGCTTTGACCTGCCAATAAGAAAAAGAAATTTTAATAAAGTGAAGACGATTCAGTAAATGATGTGGCCTCAAATAAGAGAGATTAAGGCATTACCCAGTCCAGTAGCATAACATCATCATCATTTGCAAGCCTGGCAAGATCAAATGCCCGCTGGCCTGTGATTAGTTCTAAAAGCATGATGCCGTAGCCAAAAACATCTGTCTTCTCAGATGACTTTCCAGTTGACAAATATTCTGGCGCTATATGCCCAATGGTGCCGCGTACAGCAGTTGTAACATGGGTATCTTTGTAGTCCATAAGCTTAGCCAGACCGAAGTCACCAACAACAGCCTCAAACTCCTCATCCAATAATATATTAGCAGCCTTCACATCACGATGAATGATCTTTGGGTCACAGTGATCATGTAAATAAGAAAGGCCCCTAGCAGATCCCAGTGCAATCCTCTTCCTAGTTGGCCAATCAAGAGGTGGCTCCGACGGTGGGCGTTCTACAAGAAAAATTAAAATTATTCCAATCCATTTATAAGAAAGATGTAAAAAAAAATCCAGATAGTGTTTAACATGAAATGAAGCCAAGAAGATGGAAGAAACAAAGCATACAAGCACAGCTTCAAAGTACAGTTAGAAAAACTGCAGTGCAGTAAATTTGTTTGAGATGAGTTGGGCGGCACAATAATAATATCCACAAATGAAGAAAAAAGACCTCCATCAACTGTTTGTAAATAATATTATAGTTATATGTTAATGATAATATGTAGGTAGCCTCACATGACTTGCAAAGGAAGTGGTTGTGTTTTACTTTGTATTTAAGAGAAAAAAGGTCAATGGTATCAGAGCCAGCCTGAAAAAATGAGAAATAGCCAACAAGTTAATACCTCTCAGACATGATGCAACACTTCCATTTGCCATGTACGGATAAACAAGCAGCCGTTCAGTGGGCGTCATACAGAATCCCCGCAATCGCAAAAGATTTCTATGGACGGCCATGCTGATCATTTCAACCTCTGTCTGAAATTGTAATTCACCACCTGGTGTTCGCTCTTCTTTAAGTCTTTTCACAGCCACCAGTGTGCCGTCAGCTAGCCGTCCCTTATACACTTTTCCAAATCCACCTCTTCCCAAAATGTTCTTGTTGCTAAAACCATCTGTTGCAACTTGTAGTTCCCTCAAAGAAAATCTCTTGAGCTGTCCCAGGTGCACTTCTGGATCTTCCTCAGCTGAAGAAAGGAATCAATGTCAAGAAAACACTCATGACCAAAGCACTACACCTTTTTCTAAATCGAAGCACATACCTGGAACATCAAAGAAATGTTCTGGTGGCCTCCTTCGCCTCCAATATGCAAACCAAATGGCTGGAGCAGCAAAGAGTAAAGCAGCACCAGCAGCCACTCCACCGGCAATTGCTCCAGTGGGGCTACTTTGTCCTGAAATAGTAATTTCACTTAACTGACTCAGGAAATTAATTTCACTCATGCATCGTCAACTTTTAACTTCATAATTATGCACACAAATGTAAAATGAAACAAATGAACTTAATCCATATCACATCATGGTTTTTTTTTGTACTATACTAACTTTGGGTGTTATTCAATGGATTTAATAATGTCTGTAAGGATATTGTCAGTGAGCTGAACAACGGCAGTTGAGTTTCGTCAACATTACCTGGATATGAAGCAATTGATGGTGGAACAAATGGAGGTGGAGGTGAAAATGGGGGTGATCCAGGACAAGGTTTTCCAGTAACCGGACCACACAAATTTAAATTATTTGCAAAACTGCAGAAGCCATATCAAAAATTAGTTAATGGGACTAGATAGCAGCAAGACGACAACAAAAGAGGGAACTTAACCTGATGGGAGTAAATAATGAAAATGAGCCATTGTCAGGCACAGGCCCTGATAGACGATTATTTGACAGGTCCCTGAAACAAACTTTGCTTTTGTTAACACAACATCACTATAAACAGGATAATACAAGTTGACAAACAATAAATACAAAGCTGAACTTAGTTCGGCACTTACAGCACTTGCAATGCGGTAATATTTGTCAAGGACATAGGTATTGAACCTGACAGGCTGTTGTTGTTGAGTCGACTTCACAACCAGAAAAACAGTAAATTCCAATTCAAAAAGTTCATACGCAAAATTAGAAAAGGAAAAACCAAAATACAACAAACTAAGAGCAAGAAGTTGTGACTTAAGCATATGGTACAACATAGTTAAGGAAAGGAAAAAGTCAATAGTACCCTGAGCAATAATTTCATGGAGGAGTTCCTCAAATGTTAGAAAGATGACTAGAAAATAAATGGTAAAAAACTCTTTAGCACCCAAGCATCCATTATATCACTGAAAAAAACTAAGCAGAACAAAGGGGCCTTATCAAACTCAGAAACAACCAAGCATTCAGTGTATTACCAAAATAGTAGATGAGAAAGCAAAACTAAGGAAAAGGCCTTAAATTTATCTCTAAGCAATAAATTTAACTCAAGCAAGTTGCCAGAAACTCACGAAGTAAACATAAGAATTATGGTCAGAACTTCTTATGCACAATTGAACAAAGTGGAATGAAGAAGGCTAATGCATAATAGAAGGTGAAGGATGATTATTCATACAGGAATCGCAGTTTTGTCAATTTCCCCAACGAGTCTGGAATAGGTCCAGTGAAACTATTTAAGTAAAGATCCAAGCTAACCAAGTTTGTCAAATTCCCAAGGTCACTAGGAATAGGTCCACTCATGTTGTTCCCGTAGAGTTCCCTGTGAGATAAAACAAATGTCCAAAACCATAAAATCAATACAGTTAAGTGCATATTAGTCATGGTAATTAAAGGTTTCTTTTCACATGTTGTAAATTACATCTGGATGACTTACAGGTATTGTAAATTCTTTAGCTGACCAAGTTGAGGGACCAACTGACCAGATAATGCTGCATTACCAAGATCACTGCCAAGTGCCAAAAAGTGAATTCATACTTGCAAGACTTTCATGGATATCATAAGAAAAGTTGTACTGAACAAAACTACTTACACTCTAACGACACTATTATCATTGTCACAAGTCACATGAAACCATGTACAGGGGTTGACAAGGGTAGGATCCCAGCTTTGAAGGACATTGTTAGGATCTTGTAAATTTGACCTCAGGTTATGTAAAGCATCACCTGTTTACAAGCATGAAAAACTTCAGCAAATATCAAAGAGATTTCAGGGAAAATAAAAGAAACCACAATGAACTACAAACTAATAGCAGACAAACTGAATTCTAAAGTTCCCAAGGCCTCAAATAACTTGAACTACTATCTACAAAAATATCCCATTTGCACGGAACTTGAATTGCTCATTGGTAGACATAAAACAAAAAGAAACTCACCATTTCCGAGTAAAATAAACTAAACTTTGAACACAATTGACCAATAAAAAGTAAGAAAGCCTTGAACTTCCTGAGTAATCAACCAGTGATATGGCGTCCAGGAGAAACAGATTAATCTAATTGAAATCGCATAATTCAAATGGTATCTTTTTTGATGTAATGAGAAAATGGAAGTTCTTCAAATAAAACATGTACAAGTATGGAACCATAGAATCATTGTTGACTGTACACAGCAGTCATTATCAAAAACAAACAGAACAAAAAGAATTCTTTTATTCCACATCAAGTCAAGTAAACCCAACAAACCCAATAAAATGAAATCAGCTACTTCAACACATAAATATAAGATTCAAGCAAACGCCTGCAATTACTAACCAAGACAACCATACACACAAGTCAATACAAGTGACCAATCAAGTGTCAAAATTCCAAAACCTTTCCTAATCTACACTACATAAACAATAACAAAATCACAAAACCCTCATAAATTAACCATAAGTATACTTCAACAAGTAGACTAAAAATAGACCTAAATCCACAAACTTCCACGCAATCACAACAGGAATTTAACACAACTGAACAAAAAAGCCAGAACCAATAAAAAACCCAGAAAAGAAGAGCAAATCAGAAACAATAGAGAACCTTCCACATTGGCAAAGATCCTTGAAATAGGAAGACCTAACAGGATCAACCACAACAGAACAAAACCCTCAATCTTCCTCTCCATCAATCTTGATAACACTCAGAAATGAATCAATTAAACAAACCCACATCACCAAAAGCCCTAAACTTTAAACCTCATTTACTCGAAAGACCTAAACTTTACAAACTTAATAAACCCATCAAGTCATCATTAGTCATTAAGAGGAAAAAAGACCAAATGGGTTGCTTTCAAAAGCTAGTTTCTTTAAATTAATAGTGATTGAAAGAGGGAAGGGGAGAGAGAGACGGGTTATAATGAGAGAGAGGAGAGAAGGATCTTGAAAAAGTTAGTTTAAATGAAGAATTTGGATTTATAAAGTGTGAATTTTGTTGTTAAGTAACTTTAATTGAGAGAGAGAGAAGGTAGAATTGGCGTGCAGAGGTGCAGTGACTAGAGAGAGGGGCTGCCCGTTGCCCGTGGGGGTGGTGGGGCCTAGTCAAAGCATGCAACGGAAAGGGGCAAAAAGTGAACTCCGTTTTCAAGTCAAAGGGTACAATTGCGGTGGGCCCAGGCTTGCCAGCTCGGATTAAGACAATGACTTCCATTTAATAAACAAAATCCTACACCAACTTATCACACCTAGATCTAGTAATTCGGGTTGATGGATCAGATTTAGGTCGGATTAATATGATCTGCTAACACGATTAACCTAAATCTAAATCTGATCCATTTAATAAATGGGTCAGAAACTGAAAGCTAAATCCGACTCATTTAATAAATGGGTTAGCGGGTTAATCTATTTAACTAGCACAATTAGATAAAGCTGACAAATTCTAATTCAAAAACGCGACTAAAGAGTGTACGATTAGACACGTCAAATGACACAAATTCAATTTTTTTAATATTATGTCATAAATAATGATATTTAATAGAAAAAAATCACCAACACGATTTATCGATTTAATTTACACGAATTATTCTATTTATTTATATGAGTTAACATGGTAAATAAGTTAAAAATTAACCTATTTAACATTTATTGCATAAACTTCAAATCTAAATATAAGTTTACATCTATTTTTTTAAATATATGGTCTCATATATTTTTTTTATATTAAATTTTTGTATATGTTTTAAATATTTTATTTTATAAAGTTATTAATAATTTTTTAACGGGTCATAATGGTCGTAATCGGGTCGTGTCGAATTTACCTGTTTAACTAAATTTTTAACAGGTTATAAACGGATTAACCCATTTACGACCCATACTCATTTATGCTAACTCAAACCCGCTTAACTTTGTGTCGGGTGGTGTCGGATTGAC
>CANYCX011087602.1:0-12233 GCA_948193385.1 Breynia disticha f. nivosa | reverse complement strand
GCCATCATTGAGTTATTAGCAGTTCTGTTTGGCGGTTCCTAAATTTTTTCATCGACATGTTATGGTATCTGAGTTTGTTCACCACTAATTCAAGTAGTGGATTTTATTAATTTTGCTTATCTATCAACTATCATCCATTTTGGACATTTATTTATAATGATTAAATTATCTTTGACAAGTAATATTTTTTTGGTCCCTAAATTTTTCATTAATGTTTTGTTGGGCCCTAAATTTTTCTAATACATAATGTTTGATTCCTTTTAGGATTAATTACACTATTTATTTACATTTAACTTCTTTTTACATGATATACGATCCATGTTCATTCATTCCATCTTCCTCCTTTCCTCTTCCACCTCTCTTCTGCTTTCCTCTTACTTCGTTTTTCTTTTTGCTTTTTTCATTTTCTTCGTCCTTGTACACTGCTTTTCCTTCTTTCTCTTCTTTTCTTCCTCCTTTTTTCAGTTTCTTCTTCCTTTTTTAAATTGTAATCTCTCTCTCACTCACTCACTCATTCCTTCTCTTCTTCTTCTTCTCTCCTCTGTTTTTCTTCTTTTTCACAACATAAAAAAACGCCAATGACAAAAATCCTCATCTCCTGTTTATATCACTCTACAAATTTTTAGAAAACAATTTTATCAAGGATTTGGCCATTCAATCTTGTAAACTAATCGAGACCAAAATTGAAAAAAGAGATGCAAACGGAAAGGAATAAACCATATAAAGGAACATGAAACCATTTTGTTTCAAACAGAGGTATGCGAAACGTTTGGGAACAATAAAGTAGGTGAAGTTGTTGGATTTCTTTGGTGTAGGTAGGTTGAGTTGTGCGTAAGTTTGTAAATACAAAAACATATATGAAAAAAAGTTTACAAATATCAATTATTTGTCATTAAATAATATAATTAAGATATATTTAAAATCAGCCCTTCCTTTTATGTGGTCTAGAATGCTTGAAAAACTAAAATTTTGATCCTCGTTATTGTTTTTGTGCCAGAAGTTCTAGAATTATGCAGTCCTGGATACTAAAAAAATCATACAATTTTGATCCGTGCATTAACATCGAATAACAAAAGCAACAACCAAACCATACTTTCAAACAACAAAAGCAAATGACATTCCTGCAATATCCAACAATAGTACCAACAAAAAGTATGTATGACTTATTTGATTTTACATTGTGCTTTGTTATCTGTGGCGACTGGTTTAGTCGAGTTAAGAACTAAACTTCCGCATAGATAAAACGAATCCTAAGATGGATTATGCTTTGTGAATTGGTTGTGTGGATCATTGTTCAATGATTTATATTGAGATTTAGCTTTGTGAATTGTTCATGTTTTCCATTGTGTGAAAAATTGACTTCACGTTGATTAATTGAGAAATCGTAATTCAAATTAGGTCCTGCAAAGCTGAAAAGAGTTGTCTATATTCTAGAGATAGAATTGCAGGACTTCTTCATATTAGTGTTAAACTAATAGAGAATTGTATTGACCGATAATGCAAGATTAGAAGTTTTTGTTCAGAAGAAACTAATCATTTTAATCTTAGATGTTGATTTTATGGAGAGATAAATCGATATAAAAATGACATTTTCGTGGTCCAATAATTATTAACAATTTGATAACCAAGTTATGCTCATATGAAGTCTTAAAAGGAGTCAACATCTAGATATCTTCTTAATTCTCATCCAAATCTATTCAATGCTCTGTCACATATCTTATTTCCTTCATTTTTATTTGTTTTTGTTTTGTTTTATGTTATTTCATTTTTTTAGTACGAATTCATACATTTCGTTTGTTAGATTAGAAAATAGGCTAGGTTGTCAGTACTAGCATTCATTCGTCCCTGTATATCGACACTCGATACAATGGTCATTATATTACTATTCGATAGGTACACTTGCCTAGCGAGCTGTAGTATTAACTCGACCAGAATACTTTTAAATTTATGAAAATTTACTAGGGCCATGACTGTGAAAAATTTATAAGGTTTGGCCAAATAGACTCACAATGACATGACCTACAATGCAGTAAATGAGTTCGATTTCTAGCCTAACAGTCCATTTTATAGCTACTGGCCAAAATCAACTAGTACCTCCAACATGAGTCTGCGTATTTTTGTATTTCTAATTTTACAAAAAATCTACTTGAGTTATGACTGTGAAATTAGGCCCAATAAAATCATGGAATTGCCCCCTACTACTTAGTACTATTTCTGTCTCAAAATTCTCTGGTATAAAATGACAATTTAGTTCTTGCACCCAATAACTCAAGGTGTATAATCTTGTAGGCCCATTTGTCCTTGGGATCAACTTATCAAGTTAAATAAATATTATTACCTTAACATGCTAAATTATAACCCAAGTAGATGAAATTCAACACTTGTTAAATTTCAGCCAGCAGTCTTATACGATTGTTTGCAATTTAATATCATAACAGTATAAGATATGGATTAAGGCCTTGTTATTCTGCAATATCCCTTTTTTGATCTGATTTGTGAAACTAACACAAACATATTATTAACATAGACTATCAATAAATCTGGGTTTGGACAAACATTACTCAGTTCACATATCAAGTGGCTGGTGACATCATCTCTCTTTTGAGAGTAGCAATCCCTTCATTTCTTTATGGTTACTTTAGCATAAATGGTAATATACCCAATTATATCAATATTTGAAACCTAGGCCACGTTAGGAATATTTCAAAGTATATTAGAATTTTTGAAGATCAAACTTACTTCTAATGTGTTATTTTGATCATAAATTAACACTTCAGAAATAAATAACATGCAAGAATAAGATTTCACAGAGGAACACCTCATACAAGAATTAAGACCTAGAAAAAAAGGTTTGATGATTACTTTTGGAGCATGCTTTACCAAAATTCAGTGGAAGCACCAACCGAGAGACAATCAACAGATTCTCTCCTCTACAGTATCACACACTTTCAAATAGAAATTGGTCTAGATAGAGTGGTAGCTCTTCTTTCTCTTTTCTTTGGATGATCGTCTAGTAAAGTAAGAAAAATAACTATTCATTTTCTTCCTTTGAGTGAGGTGAACGTTGTAGACCAGAACAAGAAGATGAGATGCCTTCTTTTTTGTCAATAATACATGACTTCCAAGAGAGAGTGGAGAGATATTTTGGCGCGCGCACACACACACACACAGAGGTGTCCATAACTATTATTAGGGTTAGGGTTTTAAGACTCTCTATGTACTTATATAACTGTTGGCTCCTTCTTTCTTCTTAACCCTAATAGATCGACTCCATGGACAAATTATCCTAGTTAATTTGGATACTTTAATTAAAAAGACTAATTAAAATAAAATGCTCCTCTGTAGTGTTATGACCGTGTGTCACATTCTATGGACCTCAATATGTCCATTTGATCATCCATACAGGCCCATAGTGTTTATCTAATTAAATTAGCCCAAACACGTGTCTTAAAGAAATGCCAAAAAATGCCCTTTTTAGAAATCTATTTATGTGCAATACAGTAAATCCATTTGAACTTGACATTCGAAAATAAAACTTCTTAAAGGTCATATATGCACTCTAACAAGTCATACTAACAATACAAAACAAATGAAAATTCAATTGGCATTTATTCGACCTTATGCAATCTTACATAGTCCTTTACCCTAAAATGTCAGAATTACATAATACATTGCAGAGTCATCCTTATTAAGTCAATTCATTTCTTAATATTCCAATGACACTGAATTTTTAAATAAATAATAAAACACATTATAACATCTAAGTATGGTCCTACACTTCTCAGTTCATTGATTTAGTCACCGGTGACATTTTTTCTCTCCTCGAGAGCATGCAATCCCTTCACTTCTCTCATGTTCTCTAACATGAACAGTGCACACCTAACCTACCCATATTTTTCACCCTCGTTATTAGCACATTAGGTGTATATTAAAGTATACAACAATTCATCTAAAGTTTCATAGAGATTTCTGGTCTAAGAACTCCGATGTAAGAGTTGCATAATGAGAACCACTTATCACTTAGAATTATGTAGTATTTTTATTTGCAGATCTAATCCAAATAATATGTCCTAGACATGTATCTATGACTTTTGATTGACATCCAATGCCCTTGTGTTCGATAAGACCGAACCCACTAAGTTAAAACGAGCATGCTAGTTAGAATTCACCTACTATTCTCATAGTAGTGACCTACTAGAGATATTTAGAATATAATCTCTTGCTTCAAGGTCCTACAAACATATGCCTCACATTTATCATTTTAAATTATCAATCTTTATGCATAGAGATAATAGAAAGATAGAATATGTTGTCTTAATATTAAGTGTAGTCTACAAACAATGTTTGAGACTAGGGCTTACACTAACATGAATCCACCCAAAACTCATAAAGACTTTCAGTTTTAGGATTCAAATATAAACACTAGTTATGAAAAGTTTATAGCTTATGCTAACCGTGCAATATTACTATTTGAACGAATCAATTCAATCAATACATCTTCTCTTTAATATATCTATGCTATCTTTGCTCTATGATTGGTGAAACACAATCATCTCACACATCAACATAATAGTTTTAGTTCATTGCAATTCTCATTGTCAATGATCAACTAAGAATGTTTAGATCTTATACTTTGTTCACATATTTCACTATCCAGTGTCTTACATTTGTTGGATCAAGGGTCATCAGTAAGTCCCTAACTTAGTTTTGATAATGTGCTAACTCTTAAAGTGATAAAGATTGATTTATAGGTCAAAATAGTATTATAGACAAAAGTAACGTACGTTAAGGCCTTAAGTAACATACATTATTCATGAAGAAACCTAAAAATTCCAGGAGGATGAATGACATATGTTGTAGCTATAGTAACGTACATTATAGGGATTAATGTACTTTACGCTGGATTTTAACATACGTTAATGGCATCACCGTTTTTGGCCAAAACCTTTTATTTCTTTTTGTTTCTATCATCGAATGTAATGGGCAACCAAATGGTTTAGGTAACTTATGTTAATGGAGATGGAAACATATGTTAGCAAGTCTGACAACAACAATTACATGGTATTTTGAACCCCAATGGCTAGTTTATGTGTCTGAAGACCATAAACTTAAGAGCTAAGTATAAAAAGGGACATTTTACTGTTGGGGAGCTCTCTACAACTCTAGAAACATAAAAGTCTATATTGTGAACAAGATTTTCATCATTTGGCAAGCATTTGTGCAATAATCAAAGAAGATCCATTGAAGCTTCATACAAGTGATTTTTAAGTGATTAGAAGTGCTTGTAATTACCAATTTGTTGAGGTTATAATTGCTAGGATCTTGTTAAGTTGAGTTGTAGTTGGATTGTTAAAGAATTTGCTAGAGTTCTTACTTGTCTTGAAAGTGAAGATTGTATTTAATTTTTCACTTACCTTGAAAGTAATTTGTAAGAGAAAGAAAATAGTAGAAGGTTGAAAATCCTTAGTAGAGGTACTAAGGTAATGGAGTAGGCAAGGTTGTATCAAACCACTCTAAATTTGTGTGTTATCTCTTCTTCCCTACTCACTTTGTTTTATGATTTAATCTTAATTTCACAAGAAAGAAGAAAATTACACGGTTCAAGATTCAACCCTCTTCTCTTGAATCCTACAACACTGATAATTGAATAAGACTAACAACTTGGATCATTTTATCTATCTCTATGCACAAGGATTTAGATAGATAGAATGTATTAGCTTTATCTTTATCATTCTCACTAGTGATAAGCAAGTTTATGTGAGGTAACTGTATTGGACTTAGGCTCATACTAATATACATATGGTGTGAATGATATAAAATCTTTGTATGGAATTATCAGTCACCTAAGATCCTGGTTTAAAACATTTGGCAAAGTTGTGAAGGCCTCAGGATATCAACAAAGTCAAGTGGATCACCCTGAATTACACAATGTTCTGTAAGAGGTTTGAAAAAGGTAAAATTACTATATTGATTGCATATGTGGATGATATTATCATCAAAAGGGATGACACATAAAAAATCACACACCTTAAAAGGAGTTTAGCATTAGAGATTGAGCTCAAATATCTCGGGCCATTGAAATATTTTCTTGGAGTGGAGTTTTCAAGGTCAAAGGAGGAATATTTATGAATAGAAGGAATTATATCCTAAACCTACTGTCAAAAATTGGACTACTAGGGCTTAAGTAAGTTGAGACCCTAATGGAGGCTAATTTGAAGTTAAAACCATCCACACTTGAGAAGGTAGTTGACATGGAAAAATACCAAATGCTGGTAGGAATAATAATTTACTTTTCTCATATGGGACTATATATTGAACTTTTTGTAGGCTTGTTTAGCCAATTTATACATTCACCTACTTAAGAAAAGATTGTTCTAGCCTATCGATTCTTTAATTACTTAAAAGGTACACTTGGACAACGTTTGATGATTAAAAAAAGGAAAGAATTGGATATTGAGGTCTATATAGATGCGGATTGAGCAGGTGACAAAAAATAATGAATTTCAATCTTAAGCTACTGCACACTTGTTGGTGGAAACCTAGTGACTTGGCATAGTAAGAAATAACAATTTGTTAAAAGAATTGAAGATTCTCATGATAGCTCCCATAGACTGTTACTGTAAATGTATTGTTCTTATAATTAGTAAAATTAGAGTCGTAAATGAGTAGGAAAATTCCTAGAAATTAGCTAGAGTGACCATTAAGTTGAATCTCTATCTATGAAAACTTTGTACCTCTATAATATTCACCCTGAATTTTTCAAATTTAAATTTTGAATATGAAATTGCACAAATAAAAGGCGACTGATTTATTTATACAACTGTAATTATGAAGTTGAGGTCATAATTTATACAGTATGATATGTTATGGTCAACATGTATTCATAGTATTTCCTTCTCTATAAGATGTATTTTTGAGTTTGAACTAGAGATTGTATTAACGAATATTATATTTGATTGAATATTTATTTCTAAACAATTTTTATTTATAAAAATAGAAATAAATGAAAAATGATAACCATTTACAAAAAAAAAATCATTGTTGTCTTCTGTTACATTAAAGTTCAACTAGTTAATGACTGCTACCTTTTTTACTTTTTTCTATTGTAGTTACATTGTAACCTGTTGTTTGCATAACTCTTTTAAAACTTGTTAAAGAACAGTTTCGTGTATTGAATTTCTTCTCATTAGCTACTCAACACAAATTCCAATTTCATGTTTTTGGCATAACATTACTCCTTAAGTTTTTATCATACATATTTTATATTTATTTAATATTATTATAATTTAAAAATATAAAATATTTTTTTATTTCATACTTTTTCTTTCTATTAGTTTTTTATGATATCGTTTGTGTATAAAATATAAAAATTTAATCCTCTTAATTAGAATTATTTTTTTTATAAATTTCAAAAATATTAATTCTGTTTCATTTGCATAAAATTTTCAATTCAATAGAGCATTGTTTGTGATAAATTGGACAAAATATAAAAACTATATGGTAGATCAATTAAATAAATTAATTTAATTAAAATTTTTAAAATAAAATATTTTTAAAAAAATAATTATTATTATACACACTTTAATTAATTGAATATAAAATAAAAAAGTTATGAAAAATGTTTTTTTCTGATAAAACCTTCACAATTTGCCAAGTTAGTGTACTCCAAAACCATTTCCTCTAATTTTGTATTTATAGTGCTACTAAATACTTTGCATAAATTTAACTTTTGAGATAAGAGAAAGAATTATTGTATTAGGGTATGTCAAAGAATTATTGCATTAGGATATGTCCCATGTTAGTTGTGGAGCTCAAATTTTTAAAACTATTTTCCCAATTTGAACCACTTTTTAATAAAAATAGAAAATAATCAACCATTACTTTTATAAAACACATTCGGTCCACAAAGTTTACAAAATAACATACACAAGCGAAGCCAAAAACATTTTTATACATTTATGTACAAATGTACAACACATAAGCTGAAAACAAAATCTTGGAGCCGGACCTCAAGAATCAAATCTGATACACCTATGATCACTAGCAATCCAGTCCACAGTAACTACCTACAATCTGCACAACATTTCAACATTCAAATAGGTGAGTATTTACAAATACTCAGCAAGTGGAAATCATAATATTGAATAAATAAAGTGCAGGGGAACAACGCGAGGTCATGCTCGTCAGCACGGGCGTGCTGGTCAGCACGAAAATCGTGCTAAGCTACTGTTTTGGTACATTAATTTATGTTTTCACTCAATTTCCAGCAAACAAGTTTCATGCATATTCAAACATGTTCAATATACACTCTTAACCATACCAACAGTGTTTCCATAATCAAAACACATATACTCACACTTGTTTGCAATGAACCATCATTAAGTACCAAACATGCCAATACACATTACATATGAAATCCATCATAATAGTTCAGCATTCAAGTATCAACAGCAGTAAAATCATGCCATAATGAATGTCAAATGTCTCGTGTATGCAAATGAATAACACGCACACACATATGTGATTGCCCGGGGTTTACGTCCTTCGACATCTCGTCGGCATCGGGAATCTCTCAACCGGCATCGAGCATCTCACTCGAAATCGTAAGGAATCTCTCAAATGACCTATTGGGAATCTCTCAACCGACCTGCTAGGAATCTCTCAACTGATAGTGCGCATCATAAGCTGAATAGTCCGTAGGTCCAACCTACCAATCCGGCGAGTGTTACACAAATCATGCAACACCAATGAATATATGCACTCAAATGGCTTCAATAATCACATGTATGCTCATAACAAAGCAAACCTAATGCTTTAATATGCCATAGCAAATCACATGCTAAAATATACACAATGTCAATCACAAGACAACATAAAATCAATCAGGCAAATAATCCAACAAAGCATACAAATCACAATCATAAAACCATGCTCATACAAATCACAAGCTAGAAATCCGATCAAGCTTATCATATTAATTAAACACAACACCCATATGAGCATTCACATACTTTGTTCTTAATTATCAAGCTTTTAAGCTCTTTTTTCTTTCTTTTATTAATCTTTAAGTATAAAGATACTTGATTAGGAATAATATTAAAACCATACGAAATACTCATATATATTTATATCATTGTAAGTGGAAACCACGTACCTCGAAATATGTGCAAACCTAGCACCGGTTCACCACCGACTAATCTCTCAGCTCATGATCGTCTAGATCTTCCTAGACAATCAAACAATTTCATAAATCAATCATTCATTCTCTTAATTCCATTCCTAGAACATCAACCAATTCTAGGATATGTTTCAACAATTATATACACTTCAATCCAGCAGAACCATAGGTTTCTAGTAAGTTAAACTCATTCATAACTATCCAAGAACAAGTATGGAAGCTTACCTTATGACTTAAATCTGATTTTTTGCAAGAATGAAGTACTTTCTTGCTATTTGAGGTTGTTTGACTAAATTTAGGGTTCCTCTAATCAGCTGCTAGCTTGTTTTCCCTATTTCTGCAAATGAATGGAATCAAATCAGATCACTCGATACATTCCAATCAACATGACCTCAAACACAGGTTGTGCTATTTGCTCGTGCAGTGATTTTCTCATCACGTGTTTCTGTTCCATTGTGCACGATCTCGTTCTGCAATTAATTCAATATGAATCGTGTTGATTTCCAGATTATGAGCACGAGGTCGTGCTCATATGCACTCATGAACACGGAGCGTGCTGACTGCTGTTTTCCCTATTCTTAATGAAATCGATTTGATTTGATCCTGTTAATGTATTTTCCAAACAACACTCTATATACAGAAATGAACTCGTAATATCAAAACGTACCCGTAATCTATGTCGCAAGCATTCAAACTCGCCCTTGCGTTGATCTAAGCCTTTCCCTTCAATTCCACAAATCAAACTAAGTTAAGTTTCTTACTTAACTGATTATCATAACATCAAATCCAATCTAATCATCATATTAAAACCTCAAACTTGTAAAGATCGAATCATACCTCAAGATACTGAAGTTGAGTCTGGAAATAGATATGGATACTGTCGTCTCATATCTGACTCAACCTCCCAGGTCGCTTCTTTTGGTGAATGAAAGCTTCATTTCACCAAAACCATCAGAATCTCACAATTCCTCAGTGGTCTCAACTGTCGGTCTAAAATCTCGATCGGCTCCTCCTAATAGGTCAACTCCTCTGAAACCTCTATCTCAGGAGCTCTCAACACGTGGGCAGGATCAAATCGATACTGTCTCAGCATAGAAACGTGAAACACTTCATGTAATCGACTCAATCTATACGCCAGTGGTCCCACTCGCTCGATAATCTCATACAGTCTGATATACCTAGGACTCAATTTGCCACGTCTCCCAAATCTAATCACGCCTCCCCAAGGCAAAACCCTCAAGAAAACCTTATCACCTACTGCATACTCTATCTCTAGGTGATTTTGGTCGTAGTAACTCTTCTGAAGATCTTGGGCTTCTTGCATACATCTTTTCACAACGTTCACTTTATCTAGGGTTTGCTGAACTAACTCCGGCCCCTCAATCTGTCGTAAACCCTCAACATCGCAGTAAATTAGACTTCTGCATCGTCTCCCGTATAATGCCTCGTAAGGTGCCATTCCAGTACTTGAATGGTAGCTATTATTGTATGCAAACTCAACCAAAGGCAAATGATCGTCCCAATTACCTCCGAACTCTAACACACAGGCTCGGAGCATATCCTCAAATGTCTGAATCGTCCTTTTCGACTGACCATCTATTTGTGGATGAAAATTCGTGCTAAAACTCAAATTAGTACCCATTGCATCCTTCAAATTCTGCCAAAATCGCGATGTAAACCTAGGATCACGATCAGACACAATCTAAGTAAGAATACCACGTAACCTGATAATCTTGGCAACATAAAAACGTATCCTCCGGTCGGATAGCTAAGAAATGAGCCGATTTCATCAGTCTGTAAACAATAACCCAGATAGCATCATGACGTCAAAATGTCCTTAGTAAAATCGATAATAAAATCCATTGTAATTTTCTCCCACTTCCATTTAGGAATCTCAAGTAGTCTCAGTTTTTTGGCTGGTGCTTGATGTTCTAACTTAATCTGCTGACAAGGAAGATATCTCGCAACAAACTCAGTTATATCCCTCTTTATATGTACCCACCAGTATAACTCTCTCATATCCCAGTACATCTTAGTACTACCAGGATGAACTAATAAAGGTGAAGAATATGTCTCAACCATCAACTCATTCTTCAACTCTAGAATATCAGGAACACATAATCGATCTCGATAATATAACACACCACATCATGAAGCTGGTGCACTGTAACCACTTTACCTTTCTCAACCTTCTTCTTGATTTGCATCAAATAATTATTCTCAATCTGACGCGATACAATCATCTCCTCATCTATGGTCGAACACTGATATTGGCTAACATCTGATCCTCAATCAGATCCAACTGTACTCGAAGCTCTCTTAATGTAAATAAAGACTCTGCTCTATAAGTAATCGAATCACCATCCCCTTTTTCCTTTCTGCTTAAAGCATCAACAGCTACATTTGCTTTTCCAGGATGATATTTGATCGTACAATCATAATCCTTCAAGAGCTCTATCCATCTCCTCTGTCAAAGATTCAGCTCGCGCTGTGTTGTAATGTACTTAAGACTTTTATGATCAATGAAAATCTGAAAAGTCTCCTCCATATAAATAATGATGCCAAACCTTCAAAGCATGAATGATCGCAGCTAACTCTAGGTCATAAGTCGGGTAATTCACCTCGTGTGGTTTTAACTGATGTGAGGTATATGCAATCACCTTACCATGCTGCATCAATACACCACCCAATCCAGCTCCAGAAGTATCGGTATAAACTGCAAATACACCTCTTGACGAAGGTAATATAAACACTGGAGCTTCAACTAACTTCTTTAATTCGTGAAAACTCTCTTCACACTTGTCATTCCAGACGTACGAAGTATTCTTTCTCAGCAAAGATGTCATTGGTCTAGCTATCCTAAAAAAATCCTCGATAAAACGATGATAATAATCAGCTAAACACAGAAAATTTCGTACTTTATTAACACTTTTAGGAGCTTCCCATTCTTGAACTGCTTTGATCTTACTAGGATCAGGTTTCACTCCTTCCGCGGAGATCACGTGTCCTAGAAATACAACCTCTAACATCTAGAAGTCACATTTGCTGAATTTAG
>CANYCX011087535.1:0-14120 GCA_948193385.1 Breynia disticha f. nivosa | reverse complement strand
TAAGGTTTTGAAATTTTAGTTTATGGTTTGGAAGGTTCAAACGTGGGTTTTGGATGAAGAGAAGAAAGATAACATATGTTTACATATATATATTCTCGATTTGACCATTTTGCCCTCGGTTATACCCTCGGTCATCCTTTTAACTTTCTCTCTCCCAGTTTGTCTTATCTTTTCTCGATTTTAGTTTTTAACATTTTCTACACACTTCCATCAATATTTAATTAAAAATTATTTCGCAAAAAATTTATTCGTATAATTATGAAATAATTCAAAAATTACTAAAAATTCTTAAAAATGGAGGGCGTTACAATAAACAACATTTTCTCATTGAAATATAATTTTCCATAGAATTATTTTACCATTTTTAATCAATCAAAACAAAATTTTATTGAACTAAAAGATGTAATAATCAATCTAGACATTAAAAATCCAATCGGCTATCTCTTAGGGTTAACTAATCAACTAATTAACATGATTAAAAGGTTCTAATCTGAATTTAATTCTAATACAATCTAAATCTGATTTTAGTAATAAAATTATATTCATAATAATCCCTTATGTTGTTTTTAATCAATCGATCATGACTAGCCTGTAAAAACAATATTAATCGAAAAACTAGATCAATTTAAGTTCATTGGGGCAATAAGCCATGATTAGGCTTTATGTACAACCATCAAAACTTAAAATCACAACCTTAAAAACCATATATAAACCATTTTTAATACCCATTAAATCATTAGAACCAATTTATACGTCAACTAAAAATGAAACATACATAACAGAAAATTTCAGTGTTAATGTTCCATGTATGGCCAATTGTGTTCTTAGTTTTAGGCATCAAACACGCATAAATTAAGCAAGGAGGCTATGATACCACTGTTAGATTTTTATTATGACTAATATCGTGTTGTAACAGAATATTTATTTTCAAAATTTATACAGAACGGCCATAGAAAAGTGCATACCAAGATCCATGCACATTAAACATTAACTAAATTGACTAGCTTAAGGTTTTGAACCTTAAAAACATGAAAATAATGGTTTGGATAGTGTGCTTTATGTAACTACTATATAGGGGTAGCCTATATAATCTTAAAAACAATCCAAAAACATGCCACAGGGAGCTACTTGTACGTGACCTCCCTCTATGCACACACACGCACACACACAGAACTATTCTTTTGAAAAAGGGACGAGTGCTAACTCGGTTTGTGTTGATCGACTACATGAAAATGTGTTTGTTGGAAAGTAACAATTTTTCTCACCTTGGAATTTGTAGTTTAGGTCCTAGAACCAATAACAATAAAGGAAGAAGTGTTTCCTTATATAGAACATGTGCAAGAATCCTAAAGGGGAGAGGAGAGATAAAAACCCTAAAGTTAATCGATCTCCACTTAGAGTATAAATCATATTTGAGTTTAAAATCTAATTTACATCAGATCAGGATTGATAAGAAAAGAGGTGAAGTTTATCTCTTTAGGTGGAACACTTTTGAGGATAATCCATGTCCTAAATGTATTCAAACTTATCCATATCTTTATCTTATCTAAAACTCCAAACTTTTAGCCTTAAATCCCACTTAGATGATAATCCACGTCTCGCAAAACACACATGTAACTATGCAAAAAAGTACAGAATCAGAGAACGAGACTCTCTTCCTCATTTTAACTCCGACGATCAAGTTAGATTTTTGCAGAGTTTGGTAATGTTTTTAAGTGGTAAAGTGTACCTGGTTTTGAAGTGAGCGTCTCTTATTTATAGACTAAGGAAGAGAACGTCAGATGGTCTCAACATTTGTAATTAAAATTTAAATGTTTAAATTCAATTGTTCCTCCTTTTGTTGCTCCTCAGAATGTTGAAGAATCTTTGATAAAGTCTATTGTCAATTGACTGGGCTTGACGAGATTAATGGGCTTTATAGGCTTATAGTCCAAGTCACATCAATTGCTCCCCACTCCTAAATTTTAGTTTATCTAAAATAGGAGTAAATTTTCTTCTTTCCCTTTTTTGGAATATTTGGAAAAAAGTGTATTTGGAAATGTATTCTTCCTTGAGAAACCATTTTGAATAAAGTTAACGCTATAGGGATTATTTGTATCATCGGTATAATTTGAGAGGACTAATAAGTAATTATGTATAAATATTAATATTGTAGATAACTCCAAGAAAACCACATCTCAAGTATAATTCTAGTAACAGAATTCAAGTGTTTCTTTAATTCAACTCCTTTTATGTAACCTATCTTCACCCCTAATCCTATATATATATATTTCTTTATACTCTCTTTTCTCTTGCTTCTTCTGAAATACTTCCTTCCCATAATACCTCATCATCCAATATTCCACCACCTTCACTAATCTCTTTTTTGTTTTCTGTGATTACATATCCTTAAAAGCTATTATTAGAAGATAATAAAGTAACTTGTCTCCTCCTGTCATGTTAAGTTCTTGCTTTCATTCTTTTTATTGAGTGTTTGCTAATGTTGATTTTCTTTTTGTAGGAATCTTCAAGATTATAGAGAATTTAATTTTCAGAACTCTTGTCCAACATACCCTTAAAAGTTGTTATTGGAAGATAATACAGTAGTGGGTTTTGTTAATTTTGTTATTTTTTTAATCTTGGTTTGGGGTTGGTTTGACGCTTGACATTTGAGAATATTGCATCAATAGAGGTTCATGACAATGGCTATGTGTATGGAAAAGAACCCATAGAATTCGATTGCAAACTAATTTAAAGATGATTATCAAAATAGATCTGAGTCCCAGCTCAAGTGGTGTATGCGTGTTGCACTTTCCCTATGATTCAGGGTTCGAATCCTATTGTCCACTTCTTTTGCCAAATTTCAAAGGATTCACGAATATCCTGTCCAAATTAAATACCACGTCAGCGACAATGAAGGAATCAGAGTAGATCAGTTGGTTAAGTTTCAAGTTTTATTTTTCTTTTAATGTGTTGGGTTCTTCTGTCCTTCAGGCCCGTGTCTCGGCCCATATCTTCTAATAGATTTCCAAAGGTTCTTTAGGCCCGTGTCTCGGCCAAAAATTTTTAAAGTTCTTCAGGCCCATTTCTCGGCCGAAAAATTTTCAAGTTTTTCAAGTCTGTGTCTTGGCCCAAAATTGTCAGAGCTCTTCACACCCATGTGTCAGCCTAAAATTGTCAAAGCTCTTTAGGCCTGTGTGTCAGCTCAAAATTCTTCATATTTGAGCTCTAATATTTTCTCTAGGCCCATGACATGACTGAAACTCCTTTACTTTGTTTTGATTTCAACTCATGCAACGATCTGCCAATGATGACGCCTCTTATTTTTGGCTTTTGTAGATATATTTCGAGCGACTCTTCATGAAAAATTTGAGTTATTTTTCCAAAACTCTGAAAATTTTAATGGTCCATATGAAACTTGTGTATAAGCCTTCTTCTTTGTAGTCATTCAAAATTAAGCATGATGCTGTCAGAGTTAAGAATGATGCCGCCACACGAGACCAACCTGGTTCCATTATTTCCTTTCACGAAATAAAGAGAATAAAAAGGATTATGCCTTCCCTCCATCTTGGGCTATTGAGACAACTAATTTATATGGCAATCTACAATGTCCTGCCTTTGTACGCGCATGCACGTTCGCCACTTATGAATTTAGCATGTGACTATGAGTCCAATTTCCACTTCCTCTATTCATATCTTCCTTCTTAGAAAATAGTTTAACTTCTCTTCAACTTCATCCTAAATGTTGGGCAAACTTAATGGCCTTTTACGTACTCACTTATCTGAGAGAAATTCCTCCTTCTCTAGAATTGTTCCATTGTTGTGACCCCTTAATTCGACTACCATTTGCTTTCACATACACTTATTTCTTGAATGGTACCCGAACTAGGAAAATCAATTATTGTTAAAATTGCATTTTTCAATTTAACATACTAGAAGAGAATTCATTTTCAGTTTATAATTTTGCGATACTTTGGTTTCCTAAATCATAGTTTATAAGAGTTTTCAAAATATGAAAATATCGCACAATGTCTGTGTTTACTCAGTTGAGTTTTACATGGAAGAAATCAATTCAAAACCTAAATTCAAATACAACTCATTAAAACATATATATTTATATATACATATATATATATATATATATGCACTAACCATGTTCAACAAATAAGCATGACAAGAGTTTAAGTTAATCTTTAGTGCACAGCCCACCTTGGTTCTTCGATTCTTTAAGTATGAGTCGACAAGAGCACAATATCTACACACCTTCGTCGTAATTCCTCAACTCTCTGCCCGCACGGCAAGCATAAAACGCAATGAGTTATGAAACTCAATAAGTAGCACTTACCGAAATGGACAACTTCCCTAAGTCTTGACATTCACACATATATATACATGTCCGCACATTTAACTACCTCACACATGCATTCAAGCTATTTCACTTTTGTTACAAGTATGACCTAATCAACAATTGCACTGTTTTCAAATTCTTTTCATTAAAATGCATTCCATCCACAAAAATGTTTGCAATAAACACATATACATATGATTGAACTTATTTAAACATGAATCATGGCAACAATGAACACACATGACATACTTGCACATAACTTAAACTTAACATAATTTAACATAATTTGTCACATCTTATCACAATTTAACATGAGGTTTTAAGACAAAACTATGAGTCATGTTCATGACATTGTGTCATGAGTTAGGATCACATTCAAAACGTCGAAACAAAGCAACCAATCGTGGTCAGACACATGATCACGTTCGTGACTCAAGTAGTCACGTTCGACACTCATGATTTGATTGTTCAAAAGAGGCTAACATTGTTCCAGAATAGGAGTCATGTTCCTGACTCATCTAAACCCTTACTAAAAACCCTAACCAAACCCTCATCAAAAGTGGGCAGAAGGACAGTCATGATCGTGACTGGTATCAGTCACGTTTGTGACTAGTTTTTGTCACCAAAATTGGTGACCAGAATGTCAGTCATAATCGTGACTGACAATAGTCACGTTCGTGACTAGTAATCTGCCACCAGACTTAGTCAAATTTTGGCTTCCTTACATGACACATTTCTTTCCTACAATCTACAAACATGAAATCATTACGTTATATATGATCAAAGGCAACCAAATCATATAATTTCCTCATATGACAACATATCACATTCATCTCTCATTTAATCCATAACATTCTTAAACAAACATACCATATGATGATTAATGTCTTAACAAGTTTTTATCACAAACTCATTACATGAAAACCTATCGAATTAATCTATGACATTTCTGAAGAAATTAAATATGATTTATAAGCCATTTACAAGCTTCCATAAGACCATAGATAGGGCTTTCCCTCATACAACAAAACAAGTTTCACCTTATTTGCAATTCCAGGAATGTATGCTAATGCATCTCCTAATTGGAAAACATATTCAATTCCACTTTAGTGATCAACACAATAAGCCATGATACATTTTCATTCTTCTTCATATTCAACATTTTATAACAAGCCACTTATAACCATTCATAGCACAACATTCATCACACATGGACACATGTGATTATACTAAGTAAGTTAATCATACTCCAAATTCATCCATGCCACCTCGTAAGTAAACTCAAACCAACACTACAAAAAAACGCGCATTTAGCGTCCAAATTTTTGGACGCTAAATGCAAATTTCTGGACGCTAAGTGAATTTAGCGTCCAAAAAATTGGACGCTAAATTTGGACGCGAAAACGCTCGACGCTAAATTTAGCGTCCTAGTGGACGCAAATTTGGCGTCCGCGTGGACGCTAAATTTTGGCGTCCGCGTGGACGCTAAATTTTGGCGTCCACGTGGACGCTAAATTTTGGCGTCCACGTGGACGCCCAATTTTAGCGTCCACGTGGACACCAAATTTATTTTAATAGAAAATAAAAAAAGAAATTAATTATTAATTTAAAGTTAATATTAATGAATATTATAATAAAATATATTTTATGAATCTAAAATCACATAATGTCCGTATAAATAATACGATAAATCGTATAATATACGACTTTACTAAATCGATTACACTGTAATACGATAAAAATAAATTCAGTAATTAACAATAACTACAATGAAATAATAACACAATTATAATAATGATAAAAAAGAGTAACTTCCGAGAGAAAATTAGAGGAGAGAAAAAAAGAGAGAGTAGAAGATGTGTTAGAAATGAGATGAAAGAGAAATGATTCGAATTTATAGAAAAAAAGGTGATAAATGGCGTCCACGTGGACGCCAAAATTTCATTGGGCGGTAAAAATTCCCGATCGAGACTTGGCAAGGCTTGATCGAGCTTTGCTTCATGATTCTCAAATTTATCCGTCGTGCCTGAGTCTCGATCGACGTCATTCGAATCTCGATCGAGACATGTAGTCTGTTTCAGATGATCTTAATTCCCTCCTGAGTCTCGATCCAGACTCCTTGAATCTCGTTCGAGACCACTTCTGCCCAATTCAAATTTCATATCGGATTGAGTCTCGATCGAGATTATTCGAAACTCAATCGAGACATATGTTCTGTCTTAGCTCATCTTCAGTTTTGGTTGAGTCTCGATCGAGACTCGTCGAGTCTCGAATGAGATGGGTCTTCTGTCCGCTTCATTCTTTTATTTCAACCGAGTCTCGATCTAGGTACAACATTGTCTCGATCGAGACTTGTATTCTGTCCGAGCAACTCTTTCATTTTGGCCCCTTTGAACTCCATTTTATGTTGGTTTCTATGTTCAATTCCCCCGTAATACGTATGTGCTACGATTTTCCATCGAATTATAACGAATTTCCCGAATTTACAAGCGTACCTAGATAACAACATAAACATAAGAAAACTCTATAATTTATGCATTTTATCTATCAAAATATAATGAAAACACGCTATAATATAAGTAGAATAGATGTGTATAATTAGCCTTATCACATATTTTAAAGTAGAAATCTTTGTTGAATGAATCTTTGTGTGTATACTTCAAATAAATCTGTCAATATACACAAATTACTAATAGCACAATTGTGATATATATTATATGCATCACACACTACAAGAAAATGGATAATTTCCAACAATACAATTCCGTCGATTTTCAATGGAAACTCAATTTCCAATGAAATTTGACAGAAATGTAGTGCAATGGCCGGACAAAAAAAATATAGGTGAGGTAAAAACGTGCATAAATATACCAAAGAATTTCATCGGAAAAAATATGTGAAATTTTTCCATCAAAACGAAAAATTGTTACATAAAAACTTCATTTCCTGCAAACTTCATTCATAACAGAACAAAAAAAAAATTCATGCAAAATACAATAAATTCGAAAAGGAATATTCGTGAAATTAAGACAACAATAAGATTTGTAATTTGTTTATTTAAGGATATTTTTTAGTTTCATATGATTAAAGTTAAAAGAAATTTAAATTTTGTTTTTAATAATTATTGAATGATTCATAGTGTTATTTTATATTTGTATGTGAAATTTGGTTGAATTGAAGAAGGATGAAAAGTTAAAACTAAAATGAATTTTTTTTATAGGTTTGAGATACATATAAATATTGACAATATGAGAGAGTGAATGTATATCCATTTAATTAAAGAGTTATTTAGTGATGAGTTTGTTGTTGGTGTCGAACAATTTGTAGAATTTTGTATGTCGGCCGATGTTTTTGTGAAAAATAAAAATTTAATTCTTTGTTCATGTTCAAAATGTAACAACATGAAGTTATTTACGACCTAATTCAGTGAAAAACATTTATATGCGAGAGGTTTTATTCCAAATTATTTTCATTAGAAATATCAAGGAGAAACTATCAAGCAATTCAGTTCAGCAATGCAAGAGTCTATGCAGTACGAGGGGACGAGTTCGTTTGCAACTTCATTGCATAAAAAAGAAGATATATTTCATCCATCTAATTTTGATCCAGTTGTGCAACTGTTATTTGATGGTGGCCCTCAAGGTGTATTCGAACACCAAGGTGTGTTTGAACACCAAAGTAAATGAAATTTTATTTAATAGTAATTATTTTCTCTTTTTTACGTTTTTTACATATAATTTATCATTCCATGAAATTACCAAGGTATTTTTTTTTACAAAATTTTATTCCGTTTTTCAATCTTATTATTTTTTTTCTTTAATCTTATTATTTTAATTACATTTTTTCTTTAATTTTACTATTTTAATTTTATTTTCTTTAATTCTCTTAATAATAATTTTTTTAATTATTTCTATATCAATATTTCATTTGAATTGCAATAAAAATTTATCAATATTAAGCCTCCATTTGTTTGGAGGAATTCATTTTTTGAGAAAATATTTTCTTGATTTTCCAACCTTTGTTACCAACGAAAAATAAGTCAAAAAAATTATAAATTAAAAATCAACGAGAAAATAATAATTATTCATAACATATTTTTAAATAAAATACTTTCTTATCTAAATTATAAAATTATATTTTTGTTTATATTTTTAAATATTTGAGTATGAAATATCAGAAAATAAAATTTTTAGAAAATAAAATTCTGATACATAGAAAATTTTTACCGAATGAAATCAATTTCTGTCGAACAAATGGAGCATAAACAATCAAAATTTAATTACTTATTTTAGGTTAATATTTTATTTTTATTTACATCATAAAAATAATACAATTACATTTCGTTTTTTTATTTAATTATTTATTTCTGTTAAAATTCGATGTAAAGCTTAATCACTAGCCGACCATTTGACTCACCGGTCTAGCCACATTCTCCGTTGAATTTCGATGGAAATTTTTCCTTCGAAATATGACGTCACCGATCCGACAACATTTTCTATCGACATTCGACATAAAACTATGTCCTAACGTAAGTTTTTTCAACGCCTGTTTTCAATCAAAATTCGACAAAATTTTGCTTTTGTTTCATCAAAATTCGATGTAAATGGTCATTGGAAAAAAAAAACCACATTTCTTGATGTGAACAAGAAATGAAAGGGGAAAGATGGTGCACTAACTATCCGTTCATATCTAATGAGTGTCTTGCTTGGAATAATAATTAATTGGACGAGAATGTACATCATTGGTAGATTCTATTGACAAATATTCCATTTAATTGTTTGTTATGATGTGCGTATACACAAGCATGTATAAATACTTTAACCCTACGAGTTTTCTCTTTCTATTATCAAAATTTACATATGATAGACATATTAATTTATATTTTATGTAACTATCATATATTTAATATTTGTTTAAATTTTTTAAGAACTATATATTTGTATTTTGTATTTTTTAGTTCTCGAAGAACTAAACATTTTAACTCTATTGTCATTAGATTAAAAGTTTTTAAAGTACTATAATAATATATTTTGTCTAATAGTATTATTTATACTTTTTTAGATTGATATCAGAATATTTTGGCCTCTCATTATAATAATTTTATTATTTAGATCATGTTTTTACATATTCCTTATATGATTTTTTTTTATTTTGAACATACAATGAATTTCAATCAATTATTAACAGAAAATAATAATGATGATTTGTGTCTTGATTGGACAACTACAAACTCTATACTAAAAGACAAGAAATATTTCTCTAAGTTAAAAAGTGAGATAAGCTTATGCACATACAATATTTGGTTGTAAAAGAATAACTGAATGCTCCGAAAGAGCTAATATATCACTATCTTGGGGAGTGTAATTTTTATTCATAATACCTTTATGGAGGAGTGCAATTTTTATTCAAAGTACATTGTGCTCTCCAAAAGTATGTTAAAATTTTTTGAGCTTTAAAGATATTTGTGATAATGGTTATCATATTGGGACAACGAATGAAGAAAATTAAGAATATCTCTATATCACAAAATTAGTGATGGAAAAATATATATTAGAGAAATTACATTTATTCTCCTTTACATTATTTTACGCATACATATGCATGCATGAAGTAAACACAATAGTAAGCATGAATTTTACTTATTCAAATACTTTTATTATTTGGCACAACCGATTGGGTCACCCTAGAATCACAATAATGTGAAAAATTATTCAAAGTTCATGTGGACATCTTTTAAAGAACCATAAGATTTTTTTAGTCAAATGAATTTTCATATTTTGCTTGTTCCCAATGAAAGCAAATTACCAATCAGTGTTTCAAAACCTGACCTGAACAGGGAACCATGTCACTGGTTCAATCGGTGGGTCACTGGTCGGACCGGATAAATAATAATTATATTAAAAATAATTATTAAATATAATAATTTAAGATAAAATAATTATTTAATTAGCAAAGTATCTTCAAACTAATCAAACACAAAAGTTTTAACATGGTTTAAAGTTTAACATCCTTTAATCTTAATAAATAAGTTTAAATCAATATTATTTAGTCTAAGAATATGACTCAATGAACAATTTATTATCAACTATCATCTCAAAATGCGCAAAAGCAAATAAATCTAAATTTAGTAACATTCCTATTATAATATGAAAGCAAATACAATTCACTAATTTGTTTGTATGCATGAGTGAGTCATGCCATAATGAAGAAGTTATTAATGAAATATAACATCATTAAACATACAATAAGATGTTGAAAGAAAAAATGAACATTAATAAAATTTTATATATAAAAAAAAACAATTAAACAACATATTCTCTACACAGTCTTACTTATATATAAAAAAATTATATAAATCACAATTATAGCTTATACAATTTAGTACATATATTTATTTATTATCTATATGCATTTATATATTTCATAAAATCAAAAAAAGAAAAATAAAAAAATCATAAAAATTAAATCCAAAATAAATCCAAAAGAAATTAGAGTGAATATGATTGTGGAACGCTCAAATTGATGATTAAAATTGGTAAAATGTGTGAAAACTTAAGTTTAAATTAAGATTTGTTTTTTCAAATGTCAGGTTTTATATTAACTGGCCGGATCCCGGGTCACGGTGGAATCGGTCGGATCGAACGAATTTTACCGAATTTTATATCATTTCGGTCTTTAGTGTCAATCTGGATCGATTTACCGACTGAATCACCGAATATTCAGTCCGACCAACCGAATCGGTTCGGGGTTTAAAACATCGCTCACATGCTACTTAACTTCCACATTTCTCATCTCTTTGTAATATAAAATTTTAAATCGGCTGGTAAATTTATGTTAATGACAACTAGGGTGATAGAGTCCCACGTAAAAAACAAAAATATATAATATATACGTGAGGTTTTTGTTTTAATTATTAGTAAAGATTTTAATGTGAATAGTTTGTTTTTTTTAGAGATGTTGGATTAATTATTGAACTTTAGATATAGTTGATTCATGCATGAGTGTCTGTTAGACTTTAGTTGATAAAATAATGATAAATTTCGTACTTTATTAATTGGTATCAGAGTGCAATGCTCAACCAATGTGGGTGTAATCTTCAAAGGAGGTATTCATAAATTCTCACGTGAAAAAAAAATCAAATATACAATATATGAGTGGGTCTTTTTTTTACTATTAGTCAAAATTTTAATACTAATGATACTCATAAAAAATATTCGACCAATTATTAAATCTTGATTACAGCTTATTCATACGTAAATGTCAATTAAACTTTAATAGATAAAAAGAGTATACATGTGTTACCTTATGAAATCCTATCCTTTCAATCAATTTTCGATTGTTTATTGTAAGAAAAAAAATGTACCAACTTGTTGAATATTGATGAGATGGGTGGTGATTGTGAGGATCCAAATTTTCATTTCTTTATTCAATATTCATATTAGCCGACTTATTAATTAAATATTTATATTTACAACACGGCAAATGAAATCTCCATACTTCAAAGATGTACGAAAATTCTATAAATTAAATTTTAAATAAATTTGCATGCATGAAACATGGCAAATTATCATATCTTTATTTCCAAAAAAAAAATGATGCACGACTTCCAACTTAATTGAATAACCAACTGTGTATTTATAATTTTTTCTGCATTAAAATGAAGTATATATATACATCAATTATTTTAATTCTAATGTTCCTTTTGATTAACGGAAAATAAGTTCTTAAAGAAAATATTTGTTCATGAAAAATTAGTCTCAAAATTTTGTTTTCAAAAATTTTATTTTCACTGTTTCGTAACCATATAAAAATTGATTACAAAATATTTGGAATTTATATAAATAAAATTTGAATATATTAAAAATATATTAACAAAATAAAAATTATATAATAAAATTTAAAATAATTTAAAATATTTAATATTAGACATTATATATAAAGAAATGATAAGTTGAAAATATTTGTTTTTAGAAATAGAAAAATAATTTATTACAAAATAAGTTATATAGAGGAATTATTTTTTAGTTAATCAGAAATTATTTTTTATTGCCTTTTTTTATTCAAATAAATAATAAAAATAAGAAGAATATTTTTCAAAAAAAAAATTTCAGCCAAACAAATGAAGCCTCAATGTCAAATCTTAATCTCTCACAAAAAAAATTTGCAATCTCAAACTATTTCCAACATAAATATAATCCAGATTTTCGTTTTTCTAATGTGTCCAAGATTATTTTGAGAATGAGATATGTACATGTGAATAATTAAAAAAAAACAAACGAGATGTTGAATTATTTTCTTTAATTTGATCGTGACCATAAATTTTAAAATTTTCTAATAATTATATTTTTTTCAATTAAATTATTATTGCAAATTAGTGTTCGTAAGATGACTACGTTCACTGAAAGATTCTGCGTATTTATCCAATTACAACCTCCAATTTTTAATATTTTCACTCATATTAAAACTTGAAGTGTAAATTAGTACTAACAATGTCATTTAATACATTTTGAATTAAACTTAGAGAGAAAACAGAAGGTAATTTAGAAAAATTAAATAAATAGATTTTTAATTTTATAAAATAGTAAATATTTTAGGTTAAAGCGTTTTGCAGCTTCATTTTTTTGTTGGAAAATGAACACAGAAATGCATTAAAAACGATGTGGATATTTTCAAAACAATTAATGGTCTTGAATTTGACAAATAACTAAACATCCAAAAAAGAAGAAGAAAATAAGGGTGGTCCAAAAAAGCCGTGATAAACGGGTTTATAATCAAAGTTTTCTAGGAAAAATATTGATGGATTCCAATTAAACACCAAACCAATTACTCAAATTCCAAAATTTATGGTCTTAACTTGTATTTCAATATTTCTATTATTCAGAATGAGACAAAGACAAATGGTATCATCATCATTAACATTATCATCATCATCATGATCACACTAAAAAGGGATGTAAACACTGGCGCGATGGGTCGGTCGTTTCCTTGTCGTTTTGTTGTTGTGTATATTAACTTAGCCATTTTCCTTTTAACGTGTATTTTTCGGTGAATTCTTAAGTGATGACACTTAAATGAGTCTTCACCTAAGGACACTTGTAACTTATCAATTTTGTTATATAAAATTATGTAATTTTTTAATTTTGTATTGCATAATAAAAATGTTACGTAACTTTTTATCTTTTAAATTACATATTTTTATATAAGTTACATAAATGTATGGAACAGATGAAAAATTACAAAAATCTAATGGCAATGAAGACATCCTGACCATTAGTAGGTCAAGACGTCCTCATCCAAGAAATTACCGTATTTTTTCTATAGCATCGCATGTTTTGCCGCAACTTCTTATACTATTTATAATTCGTATATTTTCGCACCCTTAAAAATGTTTCTCATTCCATCACTGATATTTTATGAAACTGTGCATGAACCATAACATGTCGGACCCTAAGCCACGCAGCTATTGCCGGATGTTTTAAATGTCCATGATCAATTCACAGGACAACATTGGACCCATGAAAATGGCAACTTACGATCATGATTGTGCTCTAAAATGGAAATCCATGCTTTGTATATTGAAAAGAAACAAAATATGTGAAGAATTTGGATTCGTGCAACCTAAATATGCTTTCTGAAGTGGAAAAACTAAAAGATACGTAAAGTCATGTTTGGTTTGTTGGTTATTGGGATTTTAGAACCATCACCACCACGTCTTGGTAGGTCTTCTCATTTCACTAGACAGACAGTAGTGAAAGAAATGTTAGTCTTGTCGTGGATTTTCTGTATGCATCCA